>SMDT01001331.1:0-97700 GCA_005392925.1 Aquilaria sinensis | reverse complement strand
CGTTGGTATTCCATACGTTGGAAAAATTTTTACCAACGCGCAACTAATAACACGTTGGTAAATTCCAACGTGTAGACGTTGGTAAAATACACGTTGGTAATTACCAACGGTCAAGAAAAGGACTTGGTTTCCATCGCGTAGTTGTAGTTACCAACATTCGCTCGTTGGTAATACCAACTGCCAGACGCGTTGGTAACTTACCAACTGCCACGCCCGTTGGTAAGTTGGTAATTACCAACGTGCACGCGCGTTGGTATTTACCAACTTGCTATGCGAGTTGCTACGAGAGTTGGTAATTACCAATGCATATACGCGTTGGTAAGTTCCAACTTACATGAGTTGGTAATTGGTACCAACGTGCGTGGAAGTTGGTAATTACCAACATGGCGAGTTGGTAAGAAACCATTAGTTGTGTAGCAGTGAACTTACCAACTTGCCTGTTGGTAACTTTGTTGGTAATTAACAACGCGCGCAAGTTTGGTAAGTTCAACGCAGATGATTTTACCGCACGAGTTGGTAATGTATATTAAACGTTCCATGGCTCGGTTGTTTCGTATTTTTCCCCGTTTCAATCCACATTCAAAATTAAAATACCAATTCAAAAGTATGCCCGGCTTTACTCAGCAATAAACATTACACAGCTATGCCAACGTTATTAAAATAAAATATTCTCAAATACAGCATAATTAAAACAATAACAGATATGTCTGAAAGAAAGCATTCAACATTCAACGCCTTACACATTTCAGAAATATCAAGTCAGTCTGATTTAGGTCTAAAAATTATTATGTCTAGGGCTCTGACACAAGAACTTTGGAAATGCGCTAACCTGTTGATGACGCCCATCACGGAGTCCCGACTATCTCCTCATCCTCTGAGTCCGAGTCATCAGGATAATGTGGAACTGGTTGTGCCGGCGAGCACGGAAGGTTTAGCGAACGACAAATAATCTCCAACTAAGCCCGGTTTGCCTCTAATGCGGCTCTCTGAGCCTCAATCTCTGCTCTCTATCTCCTCTTAATTCTCTTGAGCTTCCTCTCATACTCCGCATCCCTTCGCGCATTCTCCTCCGCCATCATCTTCTGTACTTGCTCGTTGAATTACGGTGTCTGTGTGATGTCGATAGGCGGGATGGGACCTGGCTGTTGGCGTCCCGGTATAACACACTGCTCAGATCCTAATCCAAATACACGGCCTCTCCTTCTACCGCCAGATGCAGTACTAATGATTGCTAGTTCATCAATGGCCTCTATTCCATCCTCTTGCTGTGTTTGCTCCTTAATTTCTGCACTGATACGAGTCTACAGAAACGTCATAAAATACATTTAGTCATGTCATAATTTGTAAAACTATGTAATTAACTTAAGAATATTCTGCGGCCAAACAGTTTTACTACTTACAGCAACTTCTTCACAGCGCTTACTAACATATTTCCCATTCTTCTTTTTATGTGTTGCCTGAAGGACTTTAAACAAGCCAGGGTCCTTCTTCTCAGAATCTCTCTCTCTCTAATTGAATGAAACGTAACATTAATATGTAATTTAATTTCATTAGTATCTGAACTGTTGTTTGAAAAAACATTAGCGAGATACATACCATTTGCTCTCAATGTGCAGACATCGAGATAGATCCCCCAGCATATGTCGCGCTGCAAGAGCCAGACTGTGAATCCTCGTCAGTCATTGTTTCTCGCATTTCCTTGAACTTAGCGGACTTTTGAATGAACTCCGGACTCGCCCAATATGCCTCCATTTCTGCATATGCAGCATCTGACATAAAGTTTACCTTCGCTCAACGTTTAACCGGATCTTTCACACGCCGAATTTCTGACATCATGCTTCTGTAATGTTGTGCTCCCAATCTATTCCACACCCGATACACCTCATTATGGTGTATGGGATCCCACTCACAGCTCCTCTGTACAGGTTAATATGTTTAAACTATCAGCATGGGAAAATACATTTCTATATCTTATAACATTATTACATCATTAACATAGTAATATTATTGTCATACCTAAAAAACACGCCACCATTGCTGCAGGTCTGATGGAGAGACAGAGGACCAATCAGAATATGGTTTGAAATGTGTGGTGAAACATGGTGTCATTAGCAGTGTCGCCGCAGCTGGAATGAATCTGTGACATTAAAATTTATGACTTAAGTTTCAAAGAATGATTCCATGTAAAGTATTTACTCTTACTAATATTAATACGTGTGTCTGGTATTTATCACTTACGTGTTACCATGTGGGGATATCCTCATCCGCGGTCGGCCTGCTGTCTGTGACATCGATGATGGGATGTTATCAATATGTATATCATCATCTGAGGGATGAGTCGTCACTATGGGGTGCCTCAAGTGGCGTGCACCAGATCCATGTCTAGATGGCGTGCCTCCACCGCCATCAGATCGGTGCTCATGTGAGGGGACCTGCGTGGGTGGCACTGTTGTTCCCTGCGTCTCTACACCGACATCCTCCTGTGCCCGGGATGAAGAACCCATCCTATGTCGTTCATTAAATATTGGCTCCATTACCTCCTTAAACTGCGCAAATGGTCCTTTCCCAGATCGGCGTTTATAGGTATTATCCCCTTTACGAGGCATCTGCATTTATTTTTAGGTAAGTTGGTAAATTAAACATAACATATATTTACTAACATATATTGTGCAGTATTAGGGGTACATAAATGTACTCAAAACAAATTGGTACACATTACTTAGAAATTACAAGTTATCGTTATTCCTAGTACATGTTATCTAATCATTCATTCGACCCACTGCTGTCATTCGACTCAAACTCCTCGGACTCTTCAAAGTCACTGTCATCGGATATAAACTCCTCATCATCCTCTGTCTCGCCATTAGATCCCCCCTCCTCAAGTACATCTTCTTCAATATCATCACCGACACCCGGGTCAGCTAACTCCTCAATTGGGTCATCTTTAATTCTTTGACAATTAACGGATCCACTGTCTTGATACACGTCACTCGTGTCCAGAATTGCAGCCTGTATTATCCATCGAGGTTTTATCTTCATAACAGCTGACCACCCGTTTCTTTCACGTGACTTACTCGGATATTGTGTGTAGTAAACTTGGTCAGCCTGTGATGCTAGAATGAAAGGATCAAACTTTTGATATCTGCGGCTATTTCAGATCTCAACTAACCCAAACTGTTTATGCATTCGAGTTCCACGTTCAGGTGTTGGGTCAAACCAGTTGCACCTAAACAAGACAACATTCTTATGCGAAAAGCCGGGATATTCGAGTTGAATGACTTCTTCTAATATACCATAAAAATCACATTCAACTTCACTTGCATCTGTGCTACGTATGCAGACTCCACTATTAAATGTTGATTTGTCCTTCCCCCATTCACTGATGTGAAACTTGTACCCATTTGTGAAATACACCGGCCATGTCTGAACTCTCCGCGAGGGCCCACATGCAACATCCCACAAGATGTTATCGACAATATTGTTACCTGGGTCATCAACCTATGTAAAACATATTTCAATTTAGGACAATATATATGGAGACTTTTATAACTTAACATATTACAATACATTCTGTCCTAAAAGCACACGTACATATTGTCGGAGCAGGCTGAGAAATTGTTTTCAATGTGTATGTCCATCTCGGACATTGTTATCTCGGGTGCAGTTTCCCTGACCATGTCCACAAACATACTGTCGCCAATAACAGAAACAATAAAAATTTGTTAGTTTTGTTTGATGAGTAGTACTGAATTTCAACATAATCACAGTTGGAATGGCTTCACATGAATGACAACTTACTTTAGGTATGGCCTGATCTGAGCACAGTTTAGAAGAACGTATGTGGTTGCAAGTCTGAGTTCATCGTCCGTGAGGAATCAAATGACTTACTTTAGGTATGGCCTGATCTGAGGACAGTTTAGAAGAACGTATGTGATTGCAAGTCTGAGTTCATTGTCCGTGAGGAATCTATATCGGCATGCACCATATGGTCGTCCTTGAAAAGTGAATGTGGACCACAAGTCACCATTACATTAGACAGGACCACCATCGTCATTTCTTGGTACGCGGTTCATCATTGAGGGAACATGGGACTCAAAGTAATGAGAGCAAAAGATGGAAGTCTCCTCTATAAGGTATGCTTCACATATCGATCCCTCAACATGAGCAGTATTAGAAACCTTCATTTTTAGGTCATGCATGCACCGCTCAAATTTATACATCCATCGGTACTGAACAGGTCCTCCAACCCTTGCTTCAAAGGGCAAGTGAACTGGGAGATGCTCCATGACATCAAAAAACCCTGGAGGGAAAATTCTCTCAAGCTTACAAATTATAATTGGAATATTTTCCTCCAACGCAAACAAGTGATTTTCATGCAACTCTGGAGAGCACAAGTCTCTAAAGAATAGGCTTAACTCCGTTAATGGCTTCCAAATATTGTCGGGTAGCGCTTCGAGGGCAATGGGGAGAAGCCTTTGCATCATAACGTGGCAATCATGACTCTTCATACCATACATATTGCAACCAGCTGTATCAACACATCTCCCAAGATTCGAGGCATATCCATCAGGGAGTCGTAATGATTTTACCCAGGCAATCACATCTTGCCTTTGGTTAACATCCAATGTAAACCTCGCCTTTGGTTTGAACGAACGACCATCATCAAGTGGAACCATGTTTAACTCCTGCCGATTACAATAAATTTCCAGGTCCTTCCGTGCTTTCACATTATCTTTCGTTTTGTTCTTCACATCCATCACAGTATTCCATATATTCTCAAACACGTTCTTCTCAATATGCATAACATCAAGATTATGTCAAATTAAGTTCGTGGCCCAATATGGTAACTCCCAGAAAATGCTTCACTTCGTCCAATTATGTGATTTCCTATAATCACACGGTCGATTTTGTGGACCATCGTTACCAACTGATGGTATCCATGAGATTCTTTCAAATATATCTTCACCTGATAAGCGCGGAGGAGGCAATGACTTTTCTGATTTCCCTTTCTTAAAGCAAGTACAATTCCTTCTATATGGGTGGTTCCGGGCAAGCAATTGCCGATGACAGTCGAAAAATGAAATTTTCCCGCCATACTTAAGTTGGAATGCCTTACTTTCGCCCATACAAATAGGGCAAGACAATCGCCCATGTGTCATCCACCCTGATAGCATGCCATAAGCCGGAAAGTCATTTATGGTCCACATTAATGCTGCTCGCAGAATAAAATTTTGTTTCAATGACACATCCCATGTTTCAACGCCATCAAACCACAGATGTCGTAGCTCGTCTATTAGAGGTTGTAGATAAACATCAATCTTATGATTTGGGCTACGTGGACATGGAATCAGCAACGAAAGGAACATATAGGGTTTTTTCATGCACATCCAAGGGGGCAAATTATACGGAGTAACGATCACAGGCCAACAAGAGTATTGTTTCCCAGATGGTCCAAAAGGTGTAAATCCATCGGCACACAACCCCAATCTGACATTTCGTGGTTCCGAAGCAAACCATGGGTAGGTCTGATCAAAATGTTTCCAAGCTTCACCATCTGATGGATGTTTTAACACACCTGGGACCTGTGTTTGCTCCTTATGCCACCTCATCTGCTCAGCTGTTGCCAATGACGCAAATAAGCGTTGCAGACGAGGGCTTAGTGGTAAATAATGCATGGTTTTCCTCGGTCGATCTTTACCATGACCTCCATTTTTTGGCTTATATCTCTCAGACCCACAATACTTACAAATACGATTGGTACTGTCATCTTTCCAGAACAACATACAATCATTCACACAGACGTCAATCTTCTCGTGAGACAGCCCCAACTGGGAAACTAATTTCTTAGTTTCATACCAATTTGATGGCATCTTACTATCTGTTGGTTGAGTCTCCTTCATTAGTTGAGCAATGCCATTAAAGCATCCTCGTGACATGTGATACTCAGACTTAAGGTTGAGAAGGCGGACAGCAGCAGATAACTCAGAATGACTTTCGCACCCATCCCATAAAGGAGTTGATGCTGAATTCAAAAGATTAAAAAAATTTTGAGCACTTTCATTCGGCTCCACAACATTGTCTTCCGGAAATTGATTGTAACTAGGGCCAACGGCATCTAATACCATCCTTTCATATGGATTCGTCGAACACCCCGGCTCAAACTCCCTAAACTCACCCACAGCTGGAGCCGTATCTGATGCTTCATTAAATGGCTCACCATGAGCGGTCCAATTCAAGTAAAAAGGCATAAACCCCCATTTGTACAGATGAACTCTGACCTCATCAGCCTGATTAAACCGCAAATTCTTACACTTCCGATAAGGACAGCGAATGCATGACCCGCTCATAGTTTCAGGGTGGGATACAGCAAATGATATAAATTCTTCCACCCCAGTCTCCCACTGTTGTGTGTAACCAGATTGGCGAGGCAAGAAACGGTTACTGTACATCCAACTACGGGCGGATTCCATTACACACAAAATCTGTTCGTAATCATAAACACCTCAATCTATTAAATGATATACGTACTCAAGTTTATGGTTTGACGTATGTGTAAAAATAACAAAAGTATGCTTCAATGTTTACGTACTCAAGTTTACAGTATTTTTAGATAGCCAAAGTTTAATTTCAATCTAGTTGTTGTTATGATTTCCCTACGGTCATCATTATTGTTCGTTATTGTAGTCATTACTGTCATTGTTCTTAGTACTTAAATTCATAATTTTTAAAGGATATTTTATTACATATAGGATTTACTAAGGTAATTAAGAAAGTACCTTAAGGGTGATTAAGCTATTTTAAGCTTAAGTTTGAGGGTTTAAGCCGATCATAGTTAAGTAAACTTAAGTAGAATATGATCAATGGGTATTTCGGTTCAGAATTGTATAAGTTTAATTAAAGACAATAATTTAATCTTGTAGTTTAGAACATAAAAGTTGGGGTTCATACTGCTACGATTTGCACTTATAGTTTAGGTTAGATTTTTCGTCTTTAGGGTTTACAAGTTTAGGTATAAGACCTTAGGTTTAAGTGATTTATGGTCTAAGGTAAAGGTTAGGGTTAGGAAGAAGTTTGCGTTAAAGTCATGTTTGGTACAATCATACTGGATTTCTTCGAATGACAGTGACTCCTCCTCTTCAGTGGTCCTAATTAAGTATTTGTTTTAATATTTTCTCTATTGGTCTCCAAATTCCTTTACGAGGTATTTTTTCTGCATTATTATTGTCATATTATTAAAACATGGTTTTATTATAATGATTAAAGTTTTATTATCAATACACCATGACATAATATAACCATTTACACTAAAGCACTCCAACTAAACCATAACTACACCTATTACCATGAACTTATACAAATAATCATGCCATAAAATAATATACACAACGCACAAAGAAATTACATATTGACTAAAATACAGAAGAAAAAATATGCACAGATAACAAATAATTAACATAAATTGCATATTCAAATCTAAAGCCACAGTGTTCAAACCATAGTGAGCAGTATTTCCGTTTTATTACCAATATTAGTAATTAAAACAATTTCCCTTAAAATCATCCCGTTCTCAAATATACACGAAAAGAATTATAAACTAACCTCGAACGACAGGAGAAACAATGGGTACTTCTTCACGCTAGACAGATGCAGGGAGGAACTGAAAAATGGGGGAAAAATAACTTAATATACTGGTAATATAAGAAATTTCTTCAAATGAAACTAAGTATCATTAATGTACACGATCAATTTAAACAAAATACGGTACGAAGATTATTATTTGTTTCATTATAGTTATGTATAACCGTCATGTCATTATCTTTTCTCTCTTAACGCATCATTTATTTTAACTTATGTATAACTGTTTTAAATGGAGACATTTTTTTTTACAATTTCAGATAACGCCAACACATATTTTGTACATACTATAGGTGTGATGGATACGTGTATTGACCCTTAAAGTAATACTATTGTTATTGTTTCTGTATATATGCATATATACTAGTTTGTACTTACCTTAGTTTTCTTTGTCTTTGTAGGGTTTCAAGGAGGCCCTAGTACATCTATTGTTATTGTTAATGCTTTATAATAGGCTGGACTTACTAAGTTACTAGAACTTACAGCATTTTTGTCTTCAATGCAATAAAGGTACAAGCAGACTAACTCATTTTCTATGTAGGGGCTTGTGTGGGTAATTGACAAGTAATGCACTAGTCTTTCCTAATGTTCAAGTAAGAAATAGTTCTAAGTCTAATAAGGACTAAAGAATGTGGCTTATATTGGAAAATTCTCAGTGCAGCTACTATGGATAAATTTTGCTGAGGCACTTGTGCTGAAGAGGTTGTGTTAAGTTGTCAATAGAGCTCATAGCTTAGCAAAGTACAGGAAACTATGCTTATGGGTCAAGCTTGTGTAGACACTTTTTCTGTGTTTGTGTAATGGACATGTACTCTTGTGAGATCAAACTTTATGGGCAAGATAAAGTTACTAGACCAGACATAATATGATGTTCTGTGTTACTTGATTTACTAGTGTGATCAGAAGTTGACTTTTGCCTGTAATAAACTATTTGTAGGCTATTTAATTTTCCTAAGTTCGGAATTGATGAGGTGACTTGCCTCCTAAGTTTTAGCTCAAACTAAAAACTAAAATTGAAAAAAGACAATTTTATTACCAGAAAAAATATTTCTTGTCAGAATTGGATGTCTTTGTTGTTGGGACTAATTTTTACTTAGACCTTACCATGACGAACCATCCTAGAATCTACAAAAACTACTACTAAATTTTCTATATATGAACTAAGAATTTTAATTATATTTGAGTAATGGTAATTTAAATTTATTAAATTTTAGATTAAATTTAATTAAGTTGATTATTTGAAATTATATTAAATTCTATTATTTTGGTATTAAATTTATTAAAATACCTAAATAGGTAATTTATGAAACTACTCCGAAAATTTTTGTAATTACTACTAAGACCATAATTTTATTCCTAACTTCATATTATCAACTCATATTTATACTATTACAAAGGCAAAAACAAACAACATCTAATTAATGTCAACTAACAACATCTAATTAATACCTAATTTGTTAATTAATCCTATATATATATATATATATATATACTAAAAAAGTAATTAAAAGGAAACGAAAAATTTTAAAAATTAACAGAAAAAACTTGGCAATAACGAAACTCAAATAGCCAGACCAATGCCTTCAACAATAAGAATCCATAAAGTTTAATGACAAAATACATAAAAAAAAACCCATTTTTTTCGTACAAATTAGCTAAAATTGTCGGATATATTCGGATATATGCTTAAAAATAAAAAAATTTACTTGTTACAGCTAAATCCAAGTCGGATTGGCAATGCCCAGCTCGTGGAACCAAAGAACAGAGATTAAACTGAAAAATCCAAGCAAAATCTCTCAACCGAATCAAAATTTATACTATTTCCAATAATACGGAAAATAACAGTAAAAATAATGCCCAACAAGTTTACTTACCTGTAGATCGACGAAATGGGAAGAAGATCTTAGCAAATCGGCCGGCGACCAAGCAAAACGAAGGAGATCGTGCGCTGGAACACCGCTGCACGCGAGAAGGAGAAAACGTTGCCCTCTGTCGCGACTGGCCGAGAAGGGGAAGAAGATGACATTTAAAATCTGATTTTCCAACGGCTAGCCGTTGGAAAATCATTAAATTAAACGCTGCGTTTTAGGTTGAGTTTTTACCAACGGCTAGCCCAATTGAACAAGCCCAAAAAGATCAAACCCCTTACCAACGCGTTACAATTGGAAGATTTTCCAACGGTCACAACCGTTGGAAATTACCAACGGCTAAGCCGTTGGTAAAAACACACAAAATTAAAAAAAAAAGCCACCAACGCGTGCACGTTGGAAATTTTTTACCAACGGTTCTACACGTTGGAAATTACCAACGTCGAAGCCGTTGGTAATAAAACAGTTGGAAATCCATGGTTTTTTAGTAGTGTCAAATTTGAGTAAATAAATTAAGTTGTAAAATTGAGATTTTTTGAAAAAAATTGAGGTGTTACTTAATTAACCTATCAATTAACTCCAGAATTACTAAATCACTCTCAGCTTTTCTACTTTATAATATATATGTATCAGACAAGACAACTGGTGATCAAATTAAATTGGAGCTCCAATTTAGTTCTGAATCAGTAGGTGTTATAAGATGTGCTTCATACTCGTAAATTTTGAGTAAAATTGCATACTTAAATATTTTCCAAGGGACCTTGTAGAATTCTCTAATTAAATCTTTTGGATTTCAGGGTAATTACTACTACTAATAGAAGTGCTGTGATGGCTGAACTGTCACTTTAGGTTTCCCCTTTCCAAATAAAATAAAACTGAAGTTGAGGACATGTCGGTTTTCATTCACTTATGGAAGTAACGAAGTCCACACAAATTCCAAACTTAGGATTGGAGAATATTCTGGGATCTGAGGGAGACGGTATCTTTTCCTCTTTTCGTTTTGAAAGGCGGAGCAGCAAATTCATGAATGGTCACTTGTCTGCCCTCGCCAACCTCTTGTATAACTATATATATATATATATATATATAAATAATGCCCCTTTCCACAGAACCTCTGCTCAGCCTCAGAGTCACAAGAAAAGGGAACCAAACCCAACCCGAACTGTTTGGTCACTCAATTTGTGCTGCCAAACATCTTTCCCCTCGCACATCCGGTATCTCACCAACGGAAAGCAAGCCCATCTACTAATCTTCTTCGCTATGGCTGGTGTTCTTCTTTGGGTGGTGAGTCCCAAAGAGAAGGCCAGTGCTCTCCTGGGGGTGCTCCCCAGAACTGGGAGGCCGGTGAGGTCTAAATTGAGCCAAAGATTGAAACTTTCCTCTACAGTCTCGGCCTTTTCCAGTGCTTTTGCAGAGGCGGCTCGTTCTTCGGAGGAGATGGTTTATGAAGTCGTGCTAAAGCAAGCTGCTTTGGTGAAGGATCAGAGCAGAAGCAGGGCTATAGATTTGAAAGTTGATTCAGATGTTGGGTTACCGAATCGGGATCTTTTGAACGAAGCCTACGATAGGTGCGGTGAAGTATGCGACGAATACGCCAAAACCTTTTACTTGGGTACTTTTTCTTTTATTGGTTCTTAAAATGCTCGTACTTCTGCTTCACACCTACTGTTTCAGGATTGTTTGAGTTTAACAACATAATGAGTTTAATATTAGAATTTTAAATAATTTATCAATTGTCAGTCGCAAACTTTAGAGTTTCTAGCTGCTCATATAGGCAGTACTTTAATTTACTGGGTCAAAGATTCTGCATCTGAATATTTTGTGCTGAGCAAGAGATTTGTTTCTTGTATTTAATTGCTAGTCATGTGATTTTTACAAGCATTCCACTGCTCATTTTACTGAACACAACAGTCAGAACTAGCGTTAAAAACTCAACTTTGCAAAGTTCACACCTGGGATCAAATGATCTCAGCTAAACTATATTTAATCATTTAGCAGCTCCTTTAAAGATTAAAGTTAATTCCTTTAGATCAGCCTTTAAGAAAAGCAACAAGATGAAGGAGAAGTCCTACTATTAGCATTCTTCATAACTGCCCCTACAGTTTCGAGTTTACTGGCGTTACTTTAGAATTGTTAATTAAACTAGTCGTAATCACCGACGAATAAACTGCCATTCTCACAATCTGTAGCTAATTTAATGAATCTGCAGGTACTTTGCTTATGACTCCAGAGCGGCGAAGAGCTGTGTGGGCAATATATGGTAAGTGGTTTAAGGACTTCAATTAATCTACTTCTTATATATATCAAGTTTGAGCTGAAGCTTAGTTGTATTCAGTTGAACTTGATTCGAGACGCAAAATTCACTCAACTTGTTGATTCAATCCTGAGCTGTGAACAAGTTTAAGCTAGCTAGATTTTGTTTTTTTTTTTTTCCTTTAAATCACACAAACTAAATTTACATCGATGTCAGAAAGATTAAAATCACTCTAAAAACAATTCAAAAACTACTTCGTAGTAGGAAACTGATGTAAGTCCTCCTATTTTAATAATGTTAGAACATGAAAATCAAAAAACAGGAGAAGAAAATAAGTGAATTATATCTGGGACAATTTTCTCTAAAATAGATTAAGCAAAAAATATGGAGATCCACATAAGATCTAACATATATACACCATACTTAAATAGGTTATCAGTAAAATTTATTTATTTAATAGAGCTTGATGGAACTCGATTAGCCTCAAGTACTTGAGTTGAGTACTGCATAGTTTGAATTGACTTGATTAGCTAATCGAGCTGATTATTTCAAATGGCTTGTGACATTTGAGTGAGTAGCTAGCTTCAGTCATTTTATACATTTACCTTTATACTTCAAGTTGCTAGAGGGGTTGCCCATTTCAGTAGTTGACAAGTACCTACCCTACCTGGTCGATTGCCGTGTTTTTTTGTGTTTTCTTGAGCTTCTTATTTCGGTCTTCGGCCTTTTGTTTTTTGTTATAATTAAATTGGTTATCTTACACATGGTAAGTGGTCAATATAACATATATACAAGTAAAATGCACACGCATGTTTGTACATGTAGATGGTGTAAAAGCGTAACAAAAGGGTTTTGGCATATGAAAATGATCAGATGGTATGTGAAAAATATATAGCAAAAGACAGCTTTTGATATTGCCGTAACAAAAAGTTTGGTGAACAGTTTAAATTCGGATCAACCTTAGAACTTACGTATATATATGATATTTGACATGGCTGTTTTCTTAATATGTGCATGAAGTGTGGTGCAGAAGAACTGATGAGCTAGTGGATGGGCCGAATGCTTCACACATCACACCTAGGGCTCTTGACAGATGGGAAAGGCGACTAGATGATCTCTTCCAAGGCCGTCCATATGATATGTATGATGCTGCTTTATCAGACACTGTTGCCAAGTACCCTGTCGATATTCAGGTACGTACTGGCCTCCGCATCTAAATGTGTATCATGTGTATTGTGTATGCAATTACAATAATTAATTACTCTTGCAGCCCTTCAAGGACATGATAGAGGGAATGAGATTAGATTTGGGGAAATCACGGTACGAAAACTTTGATGAGCTCTACCTTTACTGCTACTACGTTGCTGGAACAGTGGGGCTAATGAGCGTTCCTGTAATGGGAATTGCCCCCGAGTCCAAGGCATCAACAGAGAGCGTCTATAATGCTGCCTTGGCACTTGGCATTGCAAATCAGCTGACTAACATACTCAGAGATGTTGGTGAAGAGTAAGTCAACACCTACGACGCCTGAAATATATATATATATATTTCATGCTAATTTCAGTTTCTACAGGTGAAGTAGTTTTCAGTAAAGAAACTGTTCCAGCGAAAGAGACACTTTAGGTGCTCATATTTGAACCCCTTGTTTTATGCTCCCTGTAGTGCTAGGAGGGGAAGAATATATCTCCCACAAGACGAACTAGCACGTGCAGGCTTATCAGAAGAAGACATATTCCGGGGTCAAGTGACAGACAAATGGCGGAGCTTTATGAAGGACCAGATAAAGAGAGCTAGGATGTTCTTCGAGGAGGCGGAGAAGGGTGTTGCAGAGCTGAATACGGCTAGCAGATGGCCTGTATGGGCGTCATTGCTGTTGTATCGGCAAATTTTAGATGCCATTGAAGCTAACGATTATAACAACTTCACAAAGCGTGCTTATGTAGGTAAAGGCAAGAAACTAGCGTCTTTACCTGTGGCCTACGGAAGAGCAATTATGGGCAGTTCTTTATAGTTTCATTCTTCTTCTTCTTCTTCTTGTTCTTCTTCTTTTAAGTCTCCCCTTTTCTATAGTATACCAGAAATTGACGGTGATTCGTTAAAGCTAATCAATTCTTGCAACAAGTCCTATAAATTGTTCTTCACGAAATTCAGGGGGACACGTAAGGTAATCATTGTTATACAGTATCAAACAATTCATTGTGTTCTCAAGTTTATGGCTGTTGATACCAATTGAGGAATTTCTTTTTCTTTTTCGAAACTATAAACTGAGGCAAGATCGTGGGTAGTGGGTGACCCAATTGTATTAATTGGTCTCTTGCAAACTTGGAAGACGGAAACAATTTTGGCCAAGGCGCCAAGCTTGTTTTTGCGCGAGAGGGTATATAAATAATGGATTCAGTAGAAACAATTTGTGTAGATTCAATTAATAAAAGGATGGTGGGAAGGAATAAAATAAGAGGAATAAGTTATTTTCCTCCAATTTGGAGGAAACGTATAAAGGATGAAAGTGTAGGGATAATGGCACAAGAATTATATTAATGTTTCTCCTTTTCCCTCAATCCGAATAGAAGTGTGACTGATTTGCACCTGGGATGGGAACACAAGTGCATAAGCTAGGGTTAAGTGCATCCATGGTTCCTAACCTTTAAATGTTGTTCCACTTTCATCTCTTACGTCCACTTTATTCCACTTTCATTCCCAATGTGATTAAAGTGTTCCACTCTAATCCCTAACATTATTAAAATATTTAATTTTTGTCCTAATTTGGACAAAAAACGTTTATGATGGAAGGAAAGATATCACCTTAGCACAAAATTATAAGAAAATTTTCAAATTTAACCCTTGAAAACTTGATTTCTCCCCCTAGAAATCTTACAATTTTCCTATTTGTTAATTTTGTCACCATCAATATCTCTAATTTTCAAGAAAACCTCATCCTGCTACGCTGCTTGCATCCGCCACCGCCAAAAATCTCAAATTTAACCCTTGAAAACTTGATTTCTCCCCCTAGAAATCTTACAATTTTCCCATTTGTTAATTTTGTCACCATCAATATCTCTAATTTTCAAGAAAACCTCCTCCTGCTACGCTGCTTGCATCCGCCACCGCCACGACCATCAGCCAAGCCTCCCCCTCTCCTGTGGCTCATCCAACACCCCAGCATCCACACTCCGGCTTCCCCCCCCCAACCGTCCTCTCTCACTGTCCCGGTCCTTGACTTTGCTTTCCGCCACCCTCCACTGCCCAACCTCCTTCCGCCGTCGTTCAGCCACTGCCGTCCTTCCCTGGTTGCTGACAGTTTGTCCCTAGAATCCTACCTCTCCTTCTCATGCTGCCCTGCTGTTGTCTAGAGCCGTTGTTTGCCATCGATTGCAGCCAATTGTAGACAGGAGGACTGAATCCGTTGCTGTCGTCAAACTAGTCTGAGTCCAGTTACCCTCGTTCGCAACAGTCCCAGCCACCGTAGTTCCCTATCTCGCTGTGCGGTCAGGTGAACCAGAGGAGGAAAAGAATATCCGAATCACAAATCGCCCAATTGGTATTCGGTCTAGATCTGGGGTCAAAATGGCAGAGATTGTCGAAGGAAGATACCCGATCTGGCAATAGATCGAACTCGACCAAGAAGGGAGCGCCAGCGGCAGATCTGATGTGAGCAAAGGAGGAGGATGTGCAGACCTCGGCGAGTGTAGGGAGGTTCTGGAGTCAAATTGACAAATGAGAAGTTTTAGGGTTTGTGGGGGGAGAGAAAACAAGTTTTCATAGGTTAAAATTTGAATTTTTCCAATTTTGGTCCACCATATTGTTTTTAGTCCAAAGAGGCAAAAATGGAACATTTTAATCTCATTAAGGATAAGAGTGAAACAGAGTGGATGTTAAAGATGAAAATGGAACAACAATTAAAACCTGGGGATTATGGATGGATTTAACCCACATACGCTACATTGAGACACGAGTCCCGGATTTAAACAATGAATAATTGGACCCACTAAGTTGACATTTGTACGAAAAACAAAAGAACAGAACTTTTTTCGTTTATTTAAAAAAGCACAATGCTTGTCGAAGCAGGGCTCGCCTAAGCTCTTATTGGAGCCATAAAGGTTAGGCCCAACTAAAAGTAAAGTCCATTGTCAATCACTAAAGTTCAACTCATTAAACTATTTTTCATTCCATCCGACCCCAACAAAACTTTTGGAATTGTGCCCATTAGGTTTTGAAGATTTTCCGAACTTTGTGAGTGGATGCTCAATGCGCCTTGAATAAGGTTAACAAAGGATCCGAACAAGGAATATCGTTTAATTCCTCTAAGCCTATAATAAGAATGTCATTTATTTCTTTATGTTTACAAACAATTGGATGAATATGGCTTTCTAAAAAACAATCGGTAAATATTTATTTATGTTCATTTATTATTAGGAGCAATTTGCGGCATGAAAAATGAATGAAAACAATGTTGTTTATTCATTATTTAATTGTTTCATTTATTTCCACGCACTCCACCCACCACAAATAATCCCCTTCTTAATATACTTAATATTTTTATCGTGTTTGTTCATTTGTTTATCTTATTACGGGTGAAAAGTATCATTGGTCCCAAATCTTTAAGTGTCATTGCAAATTAGTCATCAACCTTTATTTTGTCACAAATTGATCCCAAAACTTCATTATCCATAGATGAAAAACTATTCAGTATCAATGTTTGCATCTATTGATGACATGCTCATTGGGACTTTTGAATAGAGTGTAGGTTTTTAGCAAAATCTTTGTGTCGAGAAGAGGAAAACTCTATTTATAATTGTGATCCTTTACTATTCTCTTTCTAGAAACATAAATTGCCTCCAAAGGTTAAATTATTTTGTTGGCAAGTGCTACTTGGTAAAATTGCAACTGGAGTTATTGTTAAGATGCAACATTGTTCTAGCAAATAATGTTCTCTGACCTTTTTGTGAAATATGATAGAGGCAATGGATCATCCTTTAGTGCTTTGCAAGTTTGCGAGTGATGTTTGGTGTGCATTGACAAAGTGTTAAAGTATCCCTTGGATCACTCCACCTAATGTTAAAAATTCTGTATTAGTGTTGGTGTGATATGTCAAATATGGTGATATGTAGAGAAGTTTGGGCGCTGGTGTTGTTTGCAATTTTTTGGTCTTTATGGCAGTTACAAAATAACCTGATCTTTAATGCAAAGCTGTTGAGGGTAGATATGATTAAGCTGTGGGTTGGTCATTGGTGCAAGGCAACTTGGTCGAACTGCTCCTATATTATTACTAACTTTATTCTGACATTAATCTGGTGAATATTGCTAGCCTAGTTTATTCAGGTGCCACTACATTTGGTTAGGTTCCTTCTTTAATGGGGGAGTTTAAGTTTAACAGCGATGGTTTAGTTGTTCGGAAGCCAGGGCCTTGAGCTATTAGGGGTATTCTAAGATATCACTATTCAACCTGTAAAAAGACCATAATACAGTCATGTGCATTACTTGTAAAATAAGTTAGCTTGTATAGCTAGTAAACTCTCATGAGTAGATATCTTGTAAAGATAAAAGTTTTTATCTTTTTATGATTCTTCTACATATAAATGCAGTGGTAAGTGATAAGTCGACCTGATCTGGGATCGGCCAGGCCTGGGTCCTAGTCTGGGAGGACACGGCACGAACTAGTTCCAGGTGGTCCAGTCCCAAGCTGGCCCTAGGCCGGTTTCAAGCTTTTTCAGATTTTTTCTGTAAAATGAATGACTTCATTTTTATATTTAGTATTTATTTTAAAAGAAAAACACCACATCCGATATAATTTTTATCAAGTAAAAAAGCCAAATGACATTTACAAATAACTGGAACGGGCCTTACATACTAAAATTGCGAAAAATTGAAAAAATTATAAAAAAAAAAACATATAATCTGTGTTTAACAGCATAGTCAAATTAAATACAAACTAAATGTAAGAAAAAAAAAATCAAGCCAAATCATTAAATATTACCTTGTCATTGAAGCTCTTTTGGTGTTGTTTCCATAGCGCTGCGAGACCGTAATCTCAGTTGTATACACATACTTCCACCACCTTCAGTGTTAACCTTGATTGTTTATTTGATATTATCTGTTTTCCTGCACTAAACGCTACCTCAAATGCCACAGTGGAAATCGGAATGACGAGAATCTCCTGTGCGGTTATCGATAATATCAGAAACCTTAATCTCTTTTATTTCTACCACTCCAATATGCTGACGTCGTTTGGCTCAAACGATGTATTGAGCTAGTCATTGACCTCAGCTAAACCTGAAGTTGCCGGTTAGGGATGTTTGAGCATTTGGAGGGTCGGGTTGGATCTTAATGAGATTGATCTCCTAAGATGCTCAGTTTGAGGAGCATTGGATTTTACCTTATCCGAATGTCTCTCACAATATAACTTGTACAAAGAATGCAAGTACTTGGAAGCAGTAGCAAACATGGCCAAAACATTTATATGGAATATTTCTAAATAAGTATGATAAATACCTTCAAGTAATGTGGTCATACCCATCATTTTCATATATGGATCAAGCAAAGAAGCAACTAAAAAGATAGAGGAAATGTTTTAGAAATATTAAAGCCACTTAGCCTGTATGACTTCAACCGTTGGTTTCAACAACCTATAATTTTTAAACTAATATAAAACACATATAATATTCACTAAATGAAGCAAAACTTGATGAATGGTTGAGAAGTAAACATTAGAGAAAAATTCAATTATCTTGTAAAAAACTTAAGCAATTCATCAAATTTCAAACATCTTTCTTACTCATAAATAATTCATAGCCCTCTTCATGCTCATGAAATGCGTCAACAAATTTACATATGGATATGCATCTTGAAACATGAAATAAGTGGAGTTCTAACGAGTTGAATAATCTAATTTAAACCGTTTTCAAGAAAATGGTTTTTGATTTAAAAAAAATCATTTAAATTCACGAAATACAATGAGTATTGATTTCAAAAACAACAATGAATTTTGATAGGTTCAATTTCACTTTGGAGAACTTTTAAATCCTTTTTCACACAAAGATTTAAAATATGACACATGCATCTAATGTGAAAGAATGCACTTTCGAGAGGTAATTTCAATGCTTGGCTTAAAAAGCAAGCATCAACGTCATTGTTTGAAGCATTATCAAATTAAATGCACAGATTGTATTAGCACAATAATAATCACATAAAGTTTCTAAGATGTAATTGCATATGTTATAACTAGTATGATCAATTTCAATGACCCTAAATGACAAAATACATTTTTTGTATGACCCAAGCAGAATCAATATAATGAGCAGTAACGCAATAATATGATTGATCTACAGGTAATGTCTACATGTTAGAAATAACTGCCACATAATGATCAAAAGCAGAGAAATAGACTTGTAAATTTGATTTTCAGGCTTCAAATAGTTTAAGCCTTTCTTTCCTAGATGTTTTCGTAGAAACTTTTCTAAATGCAGGGTTAAATTGTGATTTAATCTAATATTCTAGGTACACATCTTCAACTTGTGAAAAAGGCTTTTCAGTAAGCATAATCCAGTTTATTATACCTTCTCCACATGATTGTTAGTTCAATTGAAATATACTTGACTCGCCAATTCTGCTCTCAAGTTGTGTTTTTCCTTTGAAACTAGTGGCAGCACTTGGAAGGACATTAGCATGTTGATTTTTTATGCGGCGTTGCAGATTCTAGTGCCGGAATTCTTTTTGTGCACCAACTTTTTTTCGAAATGTTTGCATTTTTCGTACCTTAATTCTCCTTCAAATACATGCTCATAATGTTCCTAAACCCAAGCTGTTAGCTTTAAGGATTTATCTTATCCTTGGGTATCTTCCGCATCGATTTGACAACTCATCAGTGTCAGTTGTGTTGACGGATCCTTGACCGGCATTACATCTGCCTCTTCAACATCAATGTTCGATAATTGATCATTGAGACTCAAATCATAATTTTTCATATTAATTTGATCATAGTCGTTTAATTTTTTGATTTAGATGCCTTTATCGGCCGACCAAGATCGGTGACGAAACAAGCCTTAAAGGCCAGTGGTGCAGAATGATGAAGTCTTCGCAAACTTGCCCTTTCCTCTTGAAGCTATGAGTCATAAAATAATAGTAATGATTTTGAAAAAATTAAGAGGAGATTAGGAAGAAATTAAGAGGAAATTAGCAAACAAGCTAAAGAAAATAGCAAAAATGCTTAAGAGAATATAGTAGAGGAAGAAGAAAGATTGAATTTTGGTGTGAGGATAAAGTGGAAATGGCCTTCCTATTTATAAGGGAGGGCAAAAAATTTGTTTAGACAAAAAACTCTTTAAAATATAGTTATTGGATGGGCTTAAGGTGAAAATTTGGAGAAAAAATGGAGCAGAAAACTGTTGGAGGACCAAAGATGTCATTAGCCTATTTTTCAAAAAACTTGCCAAATAGATTTTTTTTTTAATACTATTGAGCATTTCTGGGCTATTAGGCATGGATCGGACTAATTGGGTCTGGGCCGAGATGGGCCCGATCTGTGCCTGGATCCGGTTTTGGGTCGATTCAGGTTTACATGGGCACTTTTTTTTTTCAAGGCCCATATTTGGACTATTTCTTGACGGGTTTTTGGCGGGTCATGTTTGGTTTGACCTCGTGTCGATCTCGATCTGTAGACTGGCCCAACTCCCACATCTATATGGACGGCCTTATGCCCATGTATAAAATCATGAAATTGAACTTCCTCAAATATCAAAGTTTACAAGGTATCAAAGCAGTTTGATCCACTACTCTAAAAATCTCAAATCATGTTAGAAGATCCGAAGAAAGATAGTGGGATCATTGTTTATGCCACCATTCCCACCACCAAATGATCCCTCATCTCCTGTTTATCTTAACCCATCTAAAAGCCTTGGAACTATTCTCGTCAACAATCTATTGAACAGGGAAAATTACCATACATGGAAAAGAGCGATGTAAAACATATTTTGCACCAAAAACAAGTTAGGGTTTGTTGATGGATCCTTGGAAAAACCTGAAGATGATTTGAAGAACAAGCAAGCCTAGATAAAATACAACTTGATGGTGATATCCTAGGTTTACAATGCACTGGCTATTGAATTACACAATAGTGTAACATTTGTAGATTCAGGCCAAGATATATGGAATGACCTTTAAGAAACGTTTTTGTAAGGTAATGCTCTATGTGTACATGAAAATAGCATTGTTGCAGCAAAATGATCAGACTGTTGCTATATACTATACAAATTTGAAAGGACTTTGGGACAAGTTGGCTACCTACAACGAAATGCAAAGTGGTACCTGTGGAGCTACAAAATCAATTCTAGCCAAAAAGGAAGGTGAAAAACTGCACAATTTTCTTATGGGTCTAAATGATAATTTCAGTGTGATCAGGTCACAAATCTTGAACATGGAGCTGCTACCCACCATAACTAAAGCATACGCATTGGTAATGAAGGAAGAAAAATAATAGGCTGTAACTATTAGAAGGCAACTTACGATGGAGGCAGATGGAGGCAGCTACTTTTGGCGCCACAAAAATAATTGAAAAACAAGGGTAAGGGTGGCTTTCACTGTGATCATTACGGTAAATCAGGTCATCTCATGAGTCTTCGAACTGGTTGGTTTCTAGATTTGTGGGAAATACTAGCGTTATTATGCATATATGTCTAATTAGACATAGTAATGATTTTTCAATTTTAGTGGATAATATTCTAAAAAATTTCCATGATGTACCTAACCTTAAATTGTGTTCCTCTTCAACCGCCTCTAATGGTTCCAGTTGACTAGAAAAGATGATAATGACATATGTTGGTGACAATGAGATGAGCAACGATGATGATGATGATGATGGTGATGACAAGATGAACAACAACGATGATAAGATGAGTAGTGATGACGACGAGATGCGATTAAAGTTGAAGAAGATGATGTCGATGACGATGAAATCAGTGGCGATGATAAGATTCTAGAAGGAGCAACGATTGACACGATCTTGATGCGAAAAGTGAGTGACGGTGGCGATGAAATCTAGAGGTTGTGACGACGATGGAATCTGGAAGCGAGCGGTAGCGACAAGATGCGAGCAGTGGAAAGGACTTGGTTGCTATCCATTGTGTTTGGAAAGTAAATTTTATATATTATTTTAGACACTTTTATTGGTTACTTTGGACTCTTTTAGATATTTATTTAGACATTTATTATTTATTAGTTTACACACTATTATTTCTAAGGAAAACAAATTATCTACATATTGCTTTAAATACATTTTATTTTATTTTTAAACACTTTTACATATTTATGTAGACACATTTTATATTGTCTCAGACACTTATTTTTTAAAGAAAATAAATTATTTATATGTTGGTTCAGATACTTTTACTTATTTCTTTAGACATCTTTTTATATACATTTAGACACTGTTTAATTATATCTTCAAACACTTTTATTTTCTCATGATAATAAATTTATATATTATTTTAGCCACTTTTCATGTACAATATTAGATACTTTTACAAATTATTTCAGATATTTTTTCTTATTACATAAGACACATTTATTTTTTAATGGAGTAATACACACACACACACAAACACACACACACACACGCACACACACACACACACACACACACACACACACACACTTCAAATACTTTTACATATTGCTTTAGACACTTTTACATATTCTTTTAGACATTTTTACACTTTACATATTATTGGAAAAAATAAAATATCAGCATATTTTGTCATATACTATCAAATACTTCTTCAGATACTTTTACCTATTGATTTAGACATTTTTGCATCTTATCTTTAACACTTTTCCAATTTGTTTGTGAGCATAGCTCATTGGTGACGGTGACTGAAGCCAAGGTCGGAGGCTTAATTGGCGCGGTTCGGAGGAAATAGCCAGAAGATCAGGAGGTAAGTGATGATGGCGTGATCCAGAGGTGAACAAAGATTATGCGTGATCATGGAGGTGAGTGACGATCTAAAGGTGAGGTGAACGACAATGGTCGAATTGCATAGCAGAACGATGATACGGAGGTGAGGTGTGGTGATGTGATCCGGAGGTGAGTAGTAGCAAGATCCGAATACTAGTGGTGGCGATGCAATTTGGAGGTGAATGATGGCAAGATCCGAAGGCAAGTGACGATGAGATCTAAATGAAAGAGACAACAAGATCTGAAGAAGAATGATGATGACGAGATCTTGAGACGATAATCTGGAGGTAATGACGATTCATCAGAGAATGTGGTGGTGGCGGTGGAAATAGTGGCAATAGTAAGGTAAGTTTTGTGAGGGGTAAGAGTGAGTTTTGGTCCAGGGGCTAATTAGTCAATTTTTGGACTGGGTTGTAATTTATATATAGGAAATTAAGTATGAATTAGTCTAATTAGACATATATCTATAATATAATAACTAGATGGGAAAAGAATCCAAAAAAGGGGATTGAATCGGAAAGGTTAAAATCAGCAAAAACAAGGTAAAAAGGCAACACATAATGTTATTGCATAGCAAACTAAAAGTGACAAAACTCTAACACCTACTCAGGCTTAGTACGATTAGTTGCTTTCTTTGTTGTCCAATCAAGCTGTTGTGACAAATTTTGTTGGTAAGGATTTTGATTTTAATCTTAATTGGATTACTGGTAGTGGAGCTTTGGAGAATATGTTCGCACATATAATATCAAGTGAAAAGAGTAGGAATTATTCATCTTCAGTGTGTCTTCCAAATGGTCTAAGTCATAAAGCATCTTTAGTTCGTGAAGTTCAAATCTCAGACAATATTACATTGAATAATGTGTTACATGTCCTAAATTTTTCCTATAATTTGCTCTTTGTTAGCAGAATGACCATTGATCTAAATTGCATCATAACCTTCTTTCCTTATTTTTTTGCAATATAAGACCTAGGCTTGAGGAGACTGATTGGTATAAGTGAACTCTGTGATGGGTTGTACTATTTCAAAATGATCATAAAGCCTATTGCCTTGGCCACCAAACATGAAATCTCACTTGCTCTTTGGCACCAACAACTTGGGCACCAATAGTTTGTATTCTTAATTAAATAATTTGTCTGTCAAGAACATGGATAAATTGTGTGGTCCTTGTCATCATGCAAACCAGACAAGAAATTTCTTTCCATTGAGTCTTAGAAAAACCAAAGAGTCTTTTGATCGTATTCATATTGATATTTATGGACCATACAAAGCTTCATCTCTCACAGGTGCTCACTATTTCTTAACTATTGTCAATGATTATAACAAATACACCTGGATATTTTTATTGAGACACAAATCTGAAGCTTGCAAGCATTTCTTTGTTTTTAATTCCATGGAAAAAAATCAATTCAATAAGACCATTCAACAAGTAAGAAGTAACAAATCACTTGAGTTTATTGCTAGTCTTATGCAAAATTTTTACCACTAAAATGTCATTCTTTTTTAGACCACATACGTTGAAACCCCTAAACAAAACGGCATCACCGAGAGAAAACACCATTACATACTTGAGGTAGCCCGTGCTTTTTGCTTTCAAGCACAATTAGCCATTAAATTTTGGGGTGATTGTGTCTTAACTGCGATCTATCTTATAAATCATATGCCTTCATCAAAATTGTCTGGAAAAGTACACCTGAAGTCTTGTTCTCTAGATCCACGACACTTGATCATCTTAGAGTATTTGACTATCTTTGCTATGTGCATAACAAATCTTGTTTAAAAGATAAGTTTGAAACTGGTTCCAAGCCTTTCATTCTTATTGGTTATCCAAATGGACAAAAAAGTTACAAGGTTTATGATCCTGAGTCACACCAAGTCTTTGTGTCTAGAGATGTTATATTTTATAAAGACATTTCTTTTTAAAGTCTTTGTAGGTGGTGAAAAACAACAAAAGACTCCATGTCACTAAGAGGAGGTCCATGTTCTTAACCATATCATTCCTACTTATTAACCTAGGCCAGCTACCCAAAATTGTGATGACATGAATGAACCCTTTAAGGGAGCCAAAGGTACTGCCACCACTCCTGAACTTATAGCCTTACCCACTAGCCAAACAGATACAAAATGAAGTTGAAATAGATGTTCCCCATTTTACCTCAATGACTATATTTATGATTTTGTGACAGTAGACAACTCACCAACACCAAATGCCAATCTAGCATCCTCGAGTAAATCTTATCCTATTGCACATTATATTTAGTATCGTCGGTTTAAACCTTGTTACAAAGCTTTTTAAGGGGCTATCTTGGAGGACCCAAAAATTATTTAGAGGTTAGCAAAGATCCACAATGGAAGGATGCAATGAATAAAAAAGAAGATGCACTACAAAAGAATCATAATTGGAGCTTAGTGCACCTACCACCCAACAAAAAGCTGATTGGATTGAAATGGGTGTATAGAATTAAGTACAAAATTGATGGAAGCATTGAAAGATACAAGGCAAGACTAGTAGTAAAAGACTACAATTAGATTAAGGGAATTGATTGTTTTTAGACTTTTGCATCGGTCATAAAGTTGACAACTATAAGGTGTTTATTGGTAGTAGCAGTAATAAAAAATTAAGAACTTTATGAGCTTGGCGTATAGAATGCCTTTATTCAGGGTGACTTGACAAAAGAAATTTATATGGTGCTTCCTCCAATCCAAGTGAAAATCATGTTTACAAATTGAGAAAATCACTATACAGACTCAAACAAGCACCATGACAATGGTTTCATAAATTTTCTGAAGCATTAAAAAGCTATGGTTTTTGTCAGTCAAAGGCATATTATTCTTTGTTTACAAAGATAGCTAGAAATAATTTCACTGCAATACTTGTTTATGTTGATTGTATAGTGATTAGAGGTGATGATAAAAATTGGATTGTTGAGTTCAAGAATTACTTGCATAGTACGTTTTACATCAAATATTTTGGAAATTTGAGATACTTTCTTGGTTTAGAAGCGGCTCGTTCTGATCAAGGAATCTTCATGTTACAATGAAAATATACCTTTGGCATTCTAAATGAAACCAGAATTTTGGGCTGTAATCCTACAAGTTTCCCCCTTTAACAGTAGCACCATCTTGGCTAAGCTCAAGCTCTACCATGTCAGGATGCCAGTATGTATCATAGACTTGTAAGGAAATTGTTCTATTTGACCATTACTAGACCAGACATAACTTAGACAGTAAATCTTCTCAGTCAATTTATGAAGGAGCCAAATCGTGTGCATCTTATTGCTGCCGGACATGTCCTTCTGTACTTGAAAGACATTCCCGGCCTAGGCATAATCTTTCCTTCCAACAATGTCTTGGTTCTTCACAGTTTTCCATAATGCTGATTATGCAAGTTGCCCTAACACTCGTCGTTCCACTATAGGATACATTACACAACTTAGAACCGCTTCTATATCCTAGAAATCAAAAAAGCAAGCCACTATCTCTCGATCATTTGCAGAGGCCAAGTATCACGCGATGACTTCAACCACTAGTGAGTTAATCTGGCTATGCTCACTCCTTGTTGATCTTACTTCCTTAATTATGTCCTATGATGCTGTACTGTGATAACAAGGTAGCCATATATATTACCATGAATCTTGTTTTCAATGAGAGAACAAAAGATATTGAGATCAATTGTCACTTTGTAAGAGGCAAAGTTTAGTCTGGAGAAGTTTGAACATGCCATGTTGCTGGAAACTAACAGCTAGCCGATCTACTCACAAAGACCTTGAGCAAGAAACAGTTTCACCTCTTACTTAGCAAGTTGGGCATTCTTAATCCCCATGCTCCAACTGAAGGGGGTTTGTAAAGAGATCATAATATGGCCATGTGCATTACATGTACAACAAGTCAGTTTGTATAGTTAGAGTTGAACTATTATGCGTAGATATCTTTTAAAGATAAAAGTTTTACCTTCTTGTGATGCTTCTAAATATATGCAGCCTTGTGCTTATGAATGAAACCATGAAGTTGAACTTCCTCAAATATCATAGTTTACACGACCCCTCTAGCTATATTTTAAAAATCGGTGGGTGTGTTAGATTCTAATGCGCTGAATTGTTAGCAATTTGAGAAGCTCTTGACATGGTGAAACAGAGACGAGGTTTGGTGTTTTCAAATTTATGGATTGAAAATGACTTAAAGAATGCTATGTTGTGGATCTCAAATAAGGCGAGTATTAGGCCCTGGTGTTTGTTCAAAGTTTTAGCAAAAATTAACGAGTTTCTAGCTGGTGGGGAAGCTGTGGTGACGCATATATTTAGGGCCGCTAATTATTATGCTGATTCCTTGGCTAAACAAGGTGCCCAAAGATCTTCCCGGCCCTTTGGAGTTTTGGTGCTTATTGGTTGGACTTGCAGGAGTTCGTTTCGTATTGCAAATTTATCTGTCCATGTTTGCTTGCTTTGTTTTATGCTCGTGGCTAGTGCCTGTGTAAGTTTGGCTTCTTTCAGGCATAGGAACGACCAGGGATGTAGCTATATAGGGGCGGGAAGGGCTCCCGCCCCCCCCCCCCTTAGATTTTTCACAATTATTTATTAGTGGTAGTTAATATGATATAAAATTGTATAAGTTTTAAAGTTGGGTACTTGTTTGTAAATTATAAAATTAATGATGGGCTTTGGTGGATTTTATCCTTTTTTAAATATCTTACCCAAATCAGAAACTGTAGTGAGAAAATTAAAAAAAACCCTTTGTGGTTTGGTATAACCTATACTTTGTCCCCTCTATTTTCAGAAACCTACACTTTATACCTTCATTCATTTACAGTGTCTGACAACAATTTCTAAAACTCTAACTTAAACTAGCTAATATTAATGTTCTAGAAATTTCAAGATTTTTTATGTTTTTTTAATAGCTAACTGACTGTAAAAAAATACTGATATGTATTTATAGGAAGAAACATACATTTATAGAAAGAAAAAACTAATAATTTATAATATCATTAATATCTATTAACTACAAAAAAATATTAGAAGATTGAAATTACTGAAAGATAACTATTGTATAGTTTAAATTACAATTTTAGAAGTTGTAATTGAATAGTGTAAAGGAAACATGAGACAAAATGTATGTTTTCAAAAATAAAGGGAGACAAATTATAAATTAAGGCAAATCACAGGGGTAATTATAAGTTTTCTAAACTTTAGTAGAATGAACGACAAGTGAACAATATACTCATACTCACACCTTCACCCCGCCCCCTAAGCATGAATCCTGGCTACGTCTCTGAGAGCAGCGCTTCTTTTGCTTAATTTTATAGCTGTATTGGGTGAAGGGTATATTGCATTTGGCGCCGGGCCTGTTTGTTTCCTTTTGTTTGTCTTTGCTTGGTCGGCTGTTCAAAATGCCTGCGGGGGAGGGCTTGGACGTTGTTGTCTTTAGTTGCCTTCTTGTTAATTAATGCAATTCTTCTGTTTTCAATAAACCAAACAAAAAGAGATGCCATCTTATTCTTTACTTTCAAAGTAATGGCTATTTTTTTTTTTCTCTCTACACGTGCTACATTTGCGGCCGCAAGAGCTGAATGCTCTATTAATCTGTCACACTAGAGCAATATATACTTTTCACGTGTATAATTAAGGCAAATAAACCACGAAACCGATTCCCACCCCCCACCCCCATGGCAAACGCACGCTTAAAATATAGAGCCGAACCGTAATCATCCATTAATCAGATTACTTGTCGTAAACAGTCGGTTGAATAAATCCAGAGAGTTTCCGAAGCTAGCTTCTTCCGTAGCTACAAGTAGCAGTTAACGATTGAAAGGTCTGTCGCAACCTAATACGACGAAATTCGGCCAACATCGTCATCACCAATTAAGCTTCGTCATAATTAAGTTACAACCTTTTGCGGAGTTCAAACAAATCTGGCGATCGAACGAATTTTCAATTATAACGACCGTCAAAATGATGATAAAGGCGAAAAACTGGTCAATAAATACACTAATTCTCATGTCAAAATTGATGATCACTTTCATTTGTCAGGTTGCGGGGACGATTTATACCCACCAAGAAAACTAATATATTATGCACCGACTTAATTTCCAAAAAACGAACAGCTAGGGGAGAAACAAACAAATATTCTCGAGTACCTTTCTCCTAGCTAGGCACATGCAATAGACCATATAAATTTGTCGACTCCAATAACAGAGAACATATATTTCTACTATATAATTTTCCAAAATAGCTAGGGAAGCTCGCAAATAACAAAAACAAGGCAATTAATCAATACCAAGACTCAATGATTGGTTAATAATAGATATGTGCAAGCGAAATATTACATAATTGCGATTGAGGTCCCAGTCACAATGATCGACTAAGAAGCGATTAATTAAAAACCTTAGTCACTTTTCTCCTAGTCATTATGTCAAGCGATTGAAAAGGGGAGCACTTCAGTTAGGTATAATTTGGACATAAGTGACTGGATAAATCAATATTACTTCAAAGCAGCCGTTGGGACTCAGTTGCTCTACTATTGTTTTGTTATTTTAATTGCGTAAGTTTCTCAGAATTCCATTGTGGAGAGCAACTCTGTTGGGTGGCATGATATCCCACTGGTAGTGTAGATGCCTTTCTTGTAGGACAAATCGTTGTTGTGGCTTCGAGTTGGAGCCTTCAATTGCGGTAAGCCATTTGGCCCTGGATTCACCACATCCTAGACAAAATGTACTTTTTTCTTGTTTTTCTTCTCCCTCCTCTTCCCCTCTAGTCCACAGTACTCGTAGAAGAGAAGACAGTCAGTTAGATATATGCTTTCATAGGAAGAATTTTTGCAAGAAAAAAGAAACATAGGTCATCGTGAATTATAACTAATTAACTAAATGAATGATGTTAATTTCCAGGGATGCAATAATATTATTCATACTAGAATCAGGCATGCAATAGCGAGGTAGGGGCAAGGGAAAAGATTTTTGGAGGCAAATGAGGAGGAGGATGACGATGCTGGAGACGGCCACGGCTGTTGCAAAAACCACCCTTTGTGAGCTCAAAATGGTTGAAGCCATCAGGATGAATTCAAGAAACAAGTGATGGGCACAGGTAAGAGTGAAATCAGAAAGGAAACAAGGAGTTGAGGTGATGCTATTTTTTTGGTGGGGGCTACTAACTTGGAAATCATGTTAATGAAAAGTGACTGAATAATTATAATTGAAACTTTCAGTCGCTAAAAAAAAACCCATCAACAAACGATTGAAGATGATTAAACATACTAAATGGATGGAATTCAGTGACCCCTTTTAATCACTTTTTTGTTGTAAAGGGTACACAAGCTGATCTGATTCCAATAAGAACTTAAGCATAATTAATTAATACAAAGAATTTCTTACATATATATTGGTGGTTTGATGATTTATAAGTTAATTAGTAGACAGACGCTGATTTTAACGTGACTTTTTAATCAAGAAGGGATACAATTCATTGTCAGGTCAGGAGGCAGTTGTTCGAGATTTTATAGCGATTTTTGTTCCCCTTCCAAAGTTTATCTTTAAGAACTTTTGGAAAATTACACTTAAAGAATGTATATATCTTTTCCAGTTTATATATATCGAAAGGAATGCATGCAAAACATGGTCTGGGCACTACTTAGGTTATCATTACAAATATTAATTAGCTCAATTAAGTTGGTATTAATACCATGAAATTCATAATACTAATTAAGTGTGTGTGTATATATATACAAGGTTTTTTTTTACCCGCACTTTGTAGCGGGTATTATTTTTTCTTAAATTTATCATTAAAATAAATATTAGTAATAAATAAATAAATAATTTCTTGTCATAAACATCTGCTAATAAATGAAAATTTTACTTGACTTTAATTTTAAGTTGGACATTTTTTATATCATGTTCTTACTATTCAAATGATTAGTTATTATTGAAATATAACACATGTACATGCTTTGAAATGATGAATATTTTTTGTGTTACTAAAGAAAAATTCACTAAAAAATTTCACCTTCTATCAATTCAAATTTCAATATTTAATATTGATGAAAATTTCTTTCAATTTTAGTAGTTAAGATAAAATTACTTTATTAAACTATGTAACTTTTAAATTAAATAACTCATTTTACAAAACTCAATTAATAAAGATTAAAATAAAAATAAAAAATTGGCCAAAAAAATTTAGAGATTACGAGATGAAACGGAAAAGCTTTAGGTATTAAAATTTAATAATTGATGGTGGCCAGTGTTTTGCTTTAGAATATAGTACATAAAAAACAATAAAAAATAATTCAAAAACAAAGGAGCACATAAAAAAGATATAGTTAAGTAGTTATTATTTATTAAGTTTGGGACTAAAACATAACATAGTTCGAGCTTAGTAACCAAAATGGGAAAAGAAAGAAATGCAGAGACTAAAATCGTAGTCTAACCATAAGAAAAAATAAAGAAGGGGACACTCGCAAAATTGTAACATAGGCCCCCAAGACACGATTTCCTTGAACGAAGAGGACCAAACTTCAAAAAGAGTCAATCATATCCAATTGTAAACCAAAAAATAAAAAATAAAAAATAAACGACACTTTTTAAAAAGTAACACTGTATACATTTAAAAATAGTCGATATTTTTTTCTTGTTAAAGAATTATAACTAAAAAAATTTTCTTATCAACTTAAATTCTAATTTTTAGTATTGGTTAGAAATTTATTTAGAAAAATTTACTTTCAATTTTAACAATTATGAACCATAAAACCTTTGAATTAAATAACTCATGCTACAAACTTAATCATCAATTATGAAAAGATATGATGGAAATAGAAAATTTGTGTTTAATTTATTTTACTTTAGAAAATTGTTCATAAAAAAACAACAAAAAATTTTAGGGAGTAAGAGATCAAATAGAAAGAATATTAAGCAATTGTTAAATTTGGGAACCAAAACGTAAGATGGATTAAAATTAATGACTTAAATAATAAAGGTTAGAAATTTTAAGATTGAAAATGCATTTAACCACAGTCAACCCTCATGACTCTATCCACTTGTAAAAATGGAACCGAACTTAAAAGCAGTAAATATAGTCCAAACAAAAGCACAAAAAAAGAAATTCCACTGTTTATGAACAGTATCTGAAACCGGCTATTAATATATATATATATATATATATATATATATATATATATATATTCACACACGAAAAGTTAAAAAAATGTGGGTAGTTTTCTTAGACGCAATATCTCTCTAAGGGAATTGAAGGGACGTGTTCAAGTTCAACAAGAACAAGAATTCAAAATTGACACGTGATACATTGTTCAGAAAATTAAAAACCAAGCAATTAAAGCCAAGCGAATGTAGCTAGCTAATTAGGTGAGCTAGGGTTAGCTTAGCTGCTAGTAATAAAAATGCGATGAAATTCTTGCACATTGGAATTAATATTGGGGGGATGTAGTTCATTTGAACACGGCAACATGATGAACGTACGATTATATATGGAAGGAAACGAATGTAAATGTAGATGGGTCCAAAAGTAGGCACCGTCTTTTTTTGACATGATTTTGCTCCTAGTCTATTTACTTCGCTCTAGCTTTGTTTAGCCTTTCTATCTGTTTGGTACATTTAGTTCAAGTTTGTTTTACATTAATTTTGATGTATTTTTGTTACATTATTCTTACACAAAGTAATTATTTATCAATATTTTCATTTTATTGAAATTCTATATTTTAAAAACCTTAAAAAGTAATTAATTGAGCTATGTTTTATGTGAAAATATTTTTTTATTAAGTTCTCTTTGGGTTAAGTTAAAAACTAATAAAAAATACTTAATTTTTATAAAAATATTGCTAAAATTGTCAATTTATTAATGCTTTAAACTTAATTTAAGAAGTTTAAAAAGTAAATATAATTAAGAATAATGTATAATAATACATTAAAATTAATAGAACACGAATTTGCCCCTAACTTTTTCTTAAGTATTTTCTTAATCGACCCAATCCTTTCTCTCTCTTTTTTTTTTCAATAATAATAATAATAATAAACCGCAACGCATGCATGTATTGAATATGAAAATTAGTGTTTACTATAGGTTCTTCACGTGTGTAATATCTGTAAGTTTACCTTGCGGCCATACTTCTACGACCCAAATGCCATGCATTTTTGACAAGTTAGTTGCAGTTTGCTGCTCTCAAAATGCCATGTTAGCTAACGTTAAAATTTTTATTTGAAAAAACTGTTATCTTCATTAACAGTAGGTATAAGTTCAGTTAAAGTTCATTTTATTTAGTTAAATGAACGAACACAAACAAATTTCTCTATTCAATTAGTTAGACAAATGAACACGAATCAAGTTCCGTTTGTTCATTTAGATTCATGAACAATTCAGTAATTGTTCGCTTATGTTCATTTACTTATTTATGCATTTATGTTTGTTTATTTGTTTATTTATATATTAATTTTATATTTATTATTACATATATTTTGAAATATTATACATTTTTATTAGTATCTACTTATTCCACACATACATGATTATACCTCAATCTTTTTCAAATTAATCTATTATCTTTATTTCGCAAACCTAATTGGTCATTCTTTTCACAATGTGAACCTACTGCAGTACAAACTCAAGCCCCATAATTCTATAACCCATAATCTCTCCTATTATTGCCTATTGTCCCATCAACTATTGCTAGACTCTCTCTAATTCATATTAATAATAGCTATCAGCTTTAATTATTTGTATTCGTGTTTGTTTAATAATAAATTATAAACGAACACAAATAGAGAATTTATGTTTGTTTACTGTTTATATTCATTAAAAGTTAAATAAACGAATACAAATATAACTTATTTGTGTTTGTTTAGTTTGTCTATAGCCCTAATTAATAACAGGTGAGTTCATCAGAAATTGGTTTCCTCAGAAATAATTGTTATTGAATTACCCAAAAAAAAAAACAACTAATGAACTAGTGAAAGAACTCATTAATTGGCATAATTTTTAAATCCAAATTTTAACTTGGAATAGATAATTGGTACATAGTAGAGATTGAAATAATTACATTTCTTCTGAACAAAGCGCGATAATCAATAACATATGTATTATTTAGCAACGTGTCGGAGACTCGGAGTATGTACTGAATTATAATTAATGTGGAGCTCAAATCATTCCGCCTCCATATATATATATATATATATAGATGCACCCGATCGATCGGTCGCTAGCGCTGTTAACTTGAAGTAGGTAATTAATTTCGTAATTAATCTTCACATTTGGTATACTACTACTATATTTAGAAGGCTAGGGCTGAGCAGGGGCAGTCCAATGCGTCAAGCGTGACAGCTTCTCGTTGCCTCGACGTCGGGGCTCATCAAGTTGAGAAGCTTATTTGATAGTAGCAGAAAAATTACTAAAAAAATAATTAATAGTGTATACATATAATAGAGAGAGAGAGAGAGAGGGAGAGAGAGAGAGAGAAGTTGGTTCACCTTTCTTGTCTTTTTCAATAATCAACAAAATTGGGATATATCATAGCTTTTTAGCATAGTAGTTAAAGGTTCTAGGAGATAATGAGTGAGGTTTATGGTTCAAATCATGATCTCCCCACTTCATACCATATATGTCTAATAATTAATATAAGATTTATATATATTGTGTAAGTTTAATTTTTTGAGATACACATTAATTACAAGTTGAGAAAACTCTAATGAATTAATGTTGTGTGGGGGTGTGTGTAAATCATGCGTGTCGTTTTAAGGGTAATTAAAGTTGAAAGTGGAAATTTAAAACTGCTCCTGTAGACTTTTAGGGATGTAGGAAAGAAAAAAGAAGCAAGGGGTTTTGATTTTTGAACAGTGGGCTGTACAGAAAGTCCAAGGTCTCAGACGGAAACATTCTTTTTTTTTGTGTGTGGTTGGCGCGTTCTTATTCAACAGCGAATTCTGAATCTGAGGTGCGAAAGGAATATATATAGATAGGGTTTGGCCATCATTAAGAATATCTATATATCTAGCTAGCTGGGTACCTAGTTATTGCCTGGATATATATCTATCTATCAGTGAACTAAATATATAGAACAGCTATATATATGTATATACAGTAGTTGAATTGATCGATCTCTAACTAATTATGATCCGATGGAGAGATGATGAATTAAGGATTGAAGATAAGAGGCCGGCCGGTAGCTGCACCTGTACTGTGATCATCAATCATAATTACCTGCAGAAGAAGATTACGATGATGAAGAATTCAGTTGGAAGAGGAGGAGGAGGAGGAGGAGAAGGATCATCAGGATCGGGAATGAGGAAATACCATAAATCACAGCTTCCACGTCTGCGATGGACGCTTGAGCTTCACCGACTCTTTGTTCAAGCTGTTGATTCTCTCGGCGGAAAACACAGTTAAGTAGCTAGCTAGAGCTGTCCTGTCTGGAGTACGTACGTAGAATTTATTTATTTATTTTTTCTTCATGACTATATATATATATATATGTATAATTCAATTCTTTGATCATTAATTATATTCTTCAATAATAATAATAATAATAATATATGTTGCTAATTAACAATCAAAATTAGGCTAGCTTATTGCTTATTGATTGTAGTTGATCATTCTTCAATATATACCTAGCTATAGGCTATAGGCTATAGCTAGCCAGCCCCCGGCCAGTTAGGAATAAGGGTTTTGAGATGATGATATCTCATCTCACGCACGTGGAGGTGGAGCTATTAATTTCCCGTTGCTTAATTATGTTATGCCTACTTGTTTTGGTCATTGATCATTGATCATATATATATATATATGTATATACCTAGCTAGCTAGCTTTGCTTCTTGTTATTAATTTATGCATGTATGTTGCCCTGCCTACCTAGCTAGCTAATTGAAGGATATATATATATATATATATTAATTAGCAGGCAGGCAGCAGAAGAAGCGCAATTAATAATCAAAGTTATTTATTATATATGATCAGAGGGATTGATTAATTGGAGTCTTAATTAATAATTATTTAGTAATTGGTTAATTAATTTGGTGGTAATTAATAAATTTGCAGGAGCAACGCCGAAGAAAATTTTGCAGAGGATGAAGAATGAGAAGGTAGAAGGGGTCAACATTTCTCATATCAAGAGCCATCTTCAGGTACATACATACATACATATATATACCTGCATGTATATGTATATATATGAATCGATTTGTGCATCCACCTCTATATATCGATCTCTCCGCATCTATATATATATGTACGTTGCGTCGGTGTATAATTAATTAATTACGTAATTAAGAATAATATTCCTCATCTGAATTAAGTCAGTATATATATATATAGCTCGCTCAATTTCACTACCAAAGCAAAGCTAGCTAGCTAGCTAGAACATTAATTCATTCTTCATATATATATGTAGCTATATATAGCTAAGTTTTATATAGTGCATGCTGCAGCTAGCTAGGCTAGCATTAATTAGTTGGGGTATATAATATATATGGATACAAAAAGAGAGCCGATTTTAAAAAGTATATATAGAATTACTCCATGCCATGGGTAATTAAACGCACACCCGCGCGCACACACATATATATATATGCTACGATCAATGTTTAGGGGTTGCACTTGATTAATTTACTGGTATGGTGTGTGTACAAATACATACATACGTGTATTATTAAATGGAGTATATGTTTTTGCATGCGTGAGGAAATTAATATAAGTTAATTATAATTAATGATCGGGTTAATTGGTTAATGAAAGAATATGTGTGTGTGTGTGCGTGTATATATATACAGACAACAGTAAAGCTAATTAATTATATAGAGTATGATAATGATGAAATTAAATTACAGATGTACCGGAAGGCGAGAAGTTGTGTGGAAGTGGAGAGGACTATTAAAGTGTTGAAGCCGATGAAGAAGAGGCAGCTGCGCCCAACACTGGGACTGGGAGTGGGACTACTTTCTTCTTCGCACAGCCACAGCCACAGCCACAGCCACAGCCACATGTATATATATATATATATATATATTCCTATTTTAATTAATTAATCAATTAATTCTATTGGTCCACTATAACTAGCTAGTCAGGTGGATTACATACAGTAGATTCACGACATTATATATTTATGCATGCAGCAGATCAGTCGAAAAAGAAACCAACAAGCAGCCCGGACTCGGACCGCCACAAGGGATGGGCAAGGAGGTACTTATTTATTTATTCAATATTTCTGCATGTTTGTTATTCTATTAATTATATTATTTATTTGTTTTCTCTAATAATATATGTAACTAGCTGGCTAGCTAGCTAGGTTTTCTTAGTAGAATATTTCATCATTTAATTTGAAAAATACATGTTATATATGTATTGAGAAATTTGCTGCATGCAGATGCAGGGGTCCAGTATGAGCTGCAGGAACAAAAGTAAAAATAGGTTCAGCAGAGACGAAGCCGGTGAGATTTGCGAGCTGTCACCGAGTACCCGCGCCCGCCACAAAAATCACAATATTAACCTCGATCTAACCCTCTCATGACATGATGTAGAAAACAGATGATTGTACCGCTTCTGTAAAATGTAGTTTGTAATTTTATTTTTTTAAATGAGTTACGTTATAAGTGATTATTTTGATTTATCAGTGATTATTTGTTCAGTTTCTATATCAATTAGAACTTTTTTTTTTTTGAAAATTATAGGTCTTTGCTATTTATTTTTCTTTTCTTTTGTTGGATACAGTAAAAATTCATTAAAAATTAACTAATTTCTAAAAAAAAAGTATTCAAGTGAATTATTAACTAGATAAAGTATTAGCTTTTAAATGGAATTGATTCTAGATAAAAAAAACAAATCAGTAAAAAAAATAATGAAAAGGTCAACAATTAATGTGTGTGTTTGTGTAATCACTAACAACTTGTCAATGATTTCCTCAAATACAACCGAAAACAGGTAATGGCGTGATATTTTAGTTGGAGTTTGACAACAATTATATTACCTAAAGTCCTAATAAGCTTTAGATGGAACGTTAGGAACAACAAAATTTCTGCTACAGTATCTCACTTTTCTGGGCTGAACTTGGACTCTTCTGCTACACTATTTTTTTTGCTCAATCCGACTTGTTTCTCCTTCCTAACCTCCTACGGTAGTCAACCCCGTTTTCCCTTCCTAGCCTTCTACGGTACATCTTTCCGTCTTAGGACTCTTAGCCCATTTTCTCCTTAGATATCCTATGAAGGAAATAGGCCTAAATTCACTATTAGTCCTCCAACTTTGCCAACTCTTACGAGTTGGTCCCTTAACTTTGCCTCAGTATAGCTTAGTCCTCAAACTTTTCAAAAACATGCAACTTAGTCCTCAAACTTTTTAAATGGTGTAACTTAGTCCTTTATCCATCAGGATAAATTACAACTTTAAGACCCAACTTTCAATCTTTCAGCAAAAAGACACTTTTATTTATGAACTTTCATTATCGCCAAACTCAAGGGTTAATAAACTTTACCAAATTGTTAAATACATAATTAACTAATTAAATCACTTATAAAATAATAATTAAAAAAAAGATTATATACAATAATATAAAAAAATTAACTATTTAATAATTTATTTTTTCTAATTTTTTAAAAAATACATATTTTTTATGCACTCCACTAATATGTTGATCAATTATTTTTTATAATTTTTTTTCTCACTTTTTTTTAACAAAATATGCAACATTAGGTACTTATGAATTTAGAGATCATTTTAAAGGAGTTTGCTTTAAGTATATTTAGTTTTTAAACAATTTTCCAAATTAATCTTTTTGGTATTAATATTTTGTGATTTAGAATTAGTATACCACATCATCTTGAAACTAATTCATCCATTGCAATTATTATGCTAATGAAGATGGTAGATAATATAATTTCCTTGGTTTTTTATCATTTGTTTTCAAAGAAAAATTTAGGAAACAATACAAAAAAATAATCCAACCTTTAACTTTGGGATGATTTTTCCCTTATATTCTTCCTTACTATTTCTTTACCTTCTTTATTTCTTCATTTTTTTTTATATATTAATGGCTTTTTTTAGGTTTAATTTGAATTTTTTTCAAATATAAATACTAGTTGGATTCCATCAAAAGAAAAAAAAAAGTCAATATTCTAATTAATTGGTTAAATTAATTTTTTTTATTTTCCCTCAAATTCCCTACTCTTATTTATATCTAGCTAGAGTACAGAACAAATGATAGTACATACCATCTTCATTAGCTTTTTTACCCCTCCAAAGTTTTGTTCGAAAACAAATGATAAAAAGCCAATAAAGTTATAGTATGTACCATTTTCATTAGTATGAGAATTGCAAGAGATAAATTAGTTTCAATATGATGTGATATAGTAATTTTAGATCACAAAAAATATTAATTTGAAAAATTGTTTGAAAACTAAATCTACTTAAAGAAAAACTCCTCTAAAATGATATCTAAATTCATAAGTCCCTTATGTTGCATATTTTGTATGAAAAAGGTGATAAAAAATATTTAGAAAAAATAATTGATCAACATAATAGTGGAGTGCATAAAAAATATTTTTTTTCTTTCCAATAAGTGAACCAAAGTAGTTTTTTTTTAAAAAAAAAAAAGCAAAATATTGATTATTAAATAATTATCATTTTTTAAAATTATTTTATATAATTTTTTTTGAATTATCATTTTGTAAGTTGTTTAACTAGTTAATTATGTATTTAACAATGTAGTAAAATTTATTAACCCATGAGTTTGGTAATAATGAAAGTTTCCAAAAAGAATGATCATTTTGCTGAAAGATTGGAAGTTAGGACTTAAAATTGTAGTTTATCATGATGGTTGAAGGACTAAGTCACATCATTTAAAAAATTTGAAGACTAAGTCATATAATTTTTTAAAATTTGAGAGCTAAGTCATACTAAGTCAAAGTTAATGAACAAACTCGTGAGTTAGAAAAGTTGGAGGACTAATGATGCATTTAGGCTAAGGAAATATTCATAAACTTGCTACAGTACACCCTTTTGGGCTTAGCCGCCTTTTTTTTCTTATTAGCCAAGGAGATGTGCAAAACTAGAAAAAGTAAAAACTACACACACTAGTCCTGAATTTTTGTTGATAATATTATTTGGTCTCGAACATAGAAACCAAACATTTTCCACCATCCCAATAAGCACCAAATATGCCCTAAATTTTGGCTTTTGTGTTTTTTCCCCAAACGTCCTTGACTTACAGTCGATACCTGAATTTATACCACTACCTTGGTCTTATTTTGCATGTTTTCTATTTATCAAATTGGTTACAAACAACTTTAAAACAATTTCAATTTTTTAAAATATCTTAATTGATCATGACTTAGTTGTGATATAATCATTCATAACCTTTTTTTAGCACTTTTTCTGCAAATATAATCAACAAAAAAAATTATATTTTCTTGAATGACCCATAACAAAGTGCTGGTTGAATTCTAGTTGATTCCTAATTTGATATGTGTAGCCGGAGGGAACTTGCACACGGACACATGCCACAACCCGATGGGCCCCAGTTTTGCCCTTTGTTTTCCTGTTTTTCTCTTTGCCTTATTCTTTTTGTATTGTTTCCAGTTTTTTCTTTTCTTTTTCATTTTTATATTGCTTTTATGTTATTTTTATTTTTATTTTTACATTTTTTCTTATGAAAAGAAAAAAAATAAGAATGCACAAAAGAATATAGAAAAATTGAAAAGCATAAACAAAAGAGTATAAGAACATTGAGTATGATCTTTTGCACTAAGTATATGTTCTTTTAAACCATGCAGATGTTCATGTATAAATGAAAGTGTGTTAGACAAATAGCAAGTGATCATCGCCCAGAACAAAATAATATATATTGTTTTAGTGATAGAGTAATGGAAAGATGAAAACAAACCAGATATAAAGCAGAACATATAACAACTAAAAAAGAACAAATAATAATATAAGAAAGAACAAATAATATTTATAAAAGAACATATTCAATAAAGGAATACATACAAACTTACAAAATTACACAAGAATACTGTGCATGAGGTACACAAGACTTGCTCTATATAACCAACACCAACTCTATCTTTTTAAGGGAGAGCCAAGTCTCTCTCACTCTAGTTACTATTCATTTCACAGGTAGCTAACCGGAAAACTTTTTTAACAATTATAAATGTTGGAAGATAATACCATGTTTTGAGGTTTCAACATCATGCCATCTGCTTCCCACACACAACAGGATACACACTCAACATTTGATTGATACGTGACCCATTGATGTAAATCCCGCTACATTGAGACGAGCGAACGAACGAACGAACGAAAATATCCCTCAAGCAACCCTTGCTACATAAGTTGACAATGACTTCGAAACATCTTCCGAGGAAACGTCCGAGTCACTGTAAAACCTCCATTTCCAGCTAATGCCATTCTTTTAAGTCAAGTTAATTTTGCCTTTCAAGACATTCAAAATGTTACTCGCAACCATTTTCCTTTCTGCTGATTTGAAGAAGAGTTGATTTATCTTTACAACGACTTAGAACCCATGATTTCCTCATGGTTCCATCCTTAATCCTCCGGAATTTACATATTAAACGGTCCGAAATGAAGAATGCACAAGATTTCATCATATACATGACCAAAGCCTTCTCTTCATTTCGTCAGATGTCAGACACTATGATCTATTCCTCATTGCCTCTTTGCTAATGTCTTCTTCAAACCCCTGATGATCTTTAGAAACCACATTATGTTCATGACGGCTAGCGCCGGTGGCACAACAAATACTAGAAACAATCCGAATCTATGCAGTTGCTTCACCTGTTTCACAAACTCCGTGCTTAATAATACCAGTATTGGTCATGTCTTTAAACGAAATTAGCTCAATCAACAAAAAGACTCAACTTTTAAGAATTATGCAAACAGTAAAAAGGCATCTTATCCACTTGTTACAATCATGCCCACGCTTTAAGCATCTGTGCATGCTTTAGGCATTATGACCAGCAGCAAATAGAAATTTTCATATGACAGCAGTTTTTTTTTTTTTTCACACTATTTATGGCTGAAACCTCACATACAAAATAAACATGCAAGAGGTGAGGGACAAATTGTTTACCTGATCATAGTGTAAGTAGACGTGATAGAACATGTAAATGAACAAGACAATTCTGGCAACCTGCCAGCATAACAGTTCTGAATGGTCAGAAGGCATGAACCTTCAAGGGAGAATTGTGAAGAAATTGCCTGAAAATAAAGCATCTTTAGTAAACAACTTAACATATTAAACTGATTGATTTCACTTACCAGCCAGGCAACAAATATTACAACTCCATTTATTAGGTAAGCCCTCGACCTCTTCATTCCAGCAGTGTCAAAGTACCTATAACGCCCCAGCATACCCATCAGGACATAGCCAAGAAGAGTTAAAAAATAATGGTTGAATTCATTTTTGAATTTTGATAAGAGTGTACCATCTCAGGTTGATCCCAGGGGTTGTAGTCTCGGAGATTAGCACCATGTAGGTGTAAAGCTGTCCCTCTCCTGTCAGCATAGAATATGCAACTGCCGCTAGTGAAAGGAGATGATGAACAATCTGAAATAATGATTGTGTAAATGACAGATGGAGAACTCCTTCAAATCAAATACAGAAGAAAATACCGGTTTTAATAAAAATTTAGAGCAATGAAGTACTTACATACTCCATTCCACCTAGAGACGGATAAAACCAAATGATCATCATGAGATCAACAATGAAGTAGCCAACAGATACCTGTTAAAATATCCTCAAAGCTTGTAAGACTCAAACAACTGCCGTAAAAAGAATTTTGGCAAGTAAAAGGAATCACTCAACTGTCACGCATTATACTACACACAACCAACTTCCTAAGCCGATGCAAGTTAAACCACATGACTGTTACACTGACAGAGCAACTAAATCCATTCCATGATTACCAGGTTACTAGCATTCTTCATAAGAAAAAGGAATGTTACTTCTAATCCAGTAAAATGATCTTCAAAGCATGCTTTGACAGGTCATATTTGTTTGACCAACCTATTTGAAGTCACCGTATAAAAACTGATGACAAACTAAGATTGTAGCTGCATCTTGTTGCTTCAGAGAAAGCTGTTAAATGCCATCCCACCTTTGTCTTCACCCGGCTAGCATTAGAATACACAGATAGGATGCAAAAATGGCAGGAAAAGTTACTCTCAGGACATCCAAGAAAATTGTTCAAGGGCTGATGGCACAAACCGGCATAAAGGCGGAGTTACAGTACCAAGAGTTTCAAAGAAGCTTCCTAATTTCAAAGGTACTGCACAGGACATGATGGCCTCAGATTGTTACATTTTTTACGTTTTATAGTTTTGTAATGTCTGTTCGATACCCATGTCCTATCATTTTATGCAACGGGAATGCTTTTTGTGTTTTGCATGGTCCCAGGTGCTAAGCATAAGCCATTCAATATCATGAAAGCAAAAGTTGAGACTACAAACATATGAAGCCAAGCGTGACATCCAATATTATCACTTTTTTTATCTTTGTTTAATCGACCAAAGTGTTATTTTCTCCATTTCTTTTTTCTTTTCCAAAAGTAAGGTTTCATTTTTTTTACCATCTTTAGTAACGCTTGAATAGCTCCACTTCCATTTTTTTGTTTTTGCCTTACCTTTCTCTTTTCTTCAAGGAGCTGTGGGAAACTCGGGGTTCAATCAAAACTTGTATAAGAAACATCAAACATAAAGTGCTTATCATCAATGGTTGCTCTAAAAATTTGCTTAACAAATGCAGATGACAGCAATACCACAACTAGGGTTCCAACAAAGCACAAGGGCAGAGCCCTGGTTTCTTTTTTAAGATGCAAATAAGTTAAAACTGCTCAAGATATACAAGAAGTGATATTACCCCCAGTGCAAATGTCGAAAGTAAAGAACTGCGATAAGTAATCACGCCAGCTAGCTGCTTGTCAGAGAAGAGATCTGACCAGAACACAAAATATAGTGACATTACTGTGATAAAAATGGCATGAGTGGTTGATATGGACCTGCACAGACATCAAAGAAAATTGTCAAAATTTATTTCTCACGGAAAAGGAAACCGGCAGAGAAAGGACAGATCAATCACCTGTTGTTCCACTCAGTTCGTTGGACTTTCAACAAGCTGGAATAGCTCTTAAAGTAAACAGTGCAGAACACCTGTGTGAGATCATAGACCTGTACATAAAAGTGTCATGAGCTGCCTGAGGAGTGGAAGATATGGGAATTATTATGAAAGCTAAAGGCTTCAAGACAGAAATCCTAGATGACCTACTTTTTTTCGAGGGTAATTAGCAACATAAAAGAAGCATGGAAAGTGATGTCGTATTGGTGTACTGAATTGCATTAAATCTGACAATTTTTTGTGAGATTGAGAAATAAAACATATGGAGGCATTTTTGGCAAAAAGGAACATACCAATTTGCAAGCAAAAATACCAAATAACACCGAAGTGTATGGGATGAATGAATCTGCCAAAACATATTCCTTCAACAGCAGCTCTGCTTGGTTCTGGTAAGATGCCATAGTTTCTTCTTCAGAAACCAGCAGTTTTCAATACTCCTTGACAAATAGCTTCATCCGACTGTAATTCTGTTCCGCGATTACTGAATATTTTTGTCCCTTGTGTTAAAAAGGGATGAAGAAAACACAAAGGTCAGAAGAAAAAGAAAAGGAAAAAACAAAACAGAAAGAATCTCATAAAACGTTAAGCACCACCTTGATCACTTGAAATGACGCTGGAAAAAGGAGTCAACACAGAATTATTATCATTTAAAGCAATTCAAACATAGTACTAGTAATATCATGTCCTGCATCTCCATGCTATCTCATCATTTCATGTTCAACATCCACCAGATGGCTGTAAGGGAGGTTTGAAAAGGTACCAAACATTAAGGAGTGAAGTAATTTGAAATAATGGATAAAAAAGAGATTTAATAAATCATAGGACACCACTCTGATAGCCAAACAAAAAGTTGAAAGTCACAGTTTTTCTTCCTACCAGAATCTAAAGTATTAAAGTTATAACATAGAAAATAATAACAATGAGACAACAAAAAGGAAACAGCTGGGATTGCTCAATTTGACACAGTATGGTAACAGGGACTACACATATTCATACAAAGTCACGCATAAATAATGGATTTCTCATTCCAATTAACCTGCAAACTATGTAAACCCCGAGAGAGAAAAAACAGCATCAGCCTAAATTTCATGTGTTGAAATAACATGAGGAAAGATGGAGAATCAACATATTTTTCTTTCAGATAAATGTAGCAAATAGCTGCCTTTCTGCTTTGAAAAGTTTGAGGTTGAAAAACAGGGATATCTGTAATGAAATCAGTCATGAAAGTCTTTATTGAATCAAAAGCCCATTTCACACAAATCCTCAGTAACCTCCATTCAAAAGCAAGTTCAATACGCAGCTAGTAGCTCATATTCATCTAGAAGCCAGTTATTGAAATGCCATGCGCACTGGACTTTGACAGAGGAACGATATAAGCCACCATTGAGTATTTTTAATCCATCATCTTCAGCCATTGGAAGAAAAAGCTTTTCCACCTAGCATTTACAAAGGTGAATATTTGATTGAAACAATTCTTACACTCGATCAAATTTCAAACTGTTGATGCATACACCAAACAAATTTGGTCCTTCTCACGTCCAACATCAGGTCACTGCTCACTCCATAGACGCATTTCAAAAAAGATGTAAAACAGCTATCATTAGGGGAAAAAAATAAAAAAGGAACATCCATATGTGTTCCTGATTGAAAATAATCTCGTAGCTTCCTTCTTTCTTCTATGGTTCGTGAAATCTTCTATTCAATCGTTCAAAAAGAAAAAGAAAAAGAAATGCCCATTTACTATATGCACGATACTTACTCTTACTTGACTAAATTACAGATTTCACACCATCAAACAGATACATAGTGCAGCAACGAGAAAGGGAACAATCTAGAACTTTTGAATCTCCAAAACCCAGAAGATCTTAAGAAAGCAAACCAAACACAATTTGGAACGCAAAAACAAATTCACCTACAAAAAGGATAACACAATCAACACCGGTTTTCGTCCAGAAACTGCCCCCAAGGAAAAGAAAATACAGAAAGAAGATGAACGAAAGAAATGGCTACTGGAAATTCAAAGACAAAGCATTACGATTTAGGGAGAGGAAATCAGCGGCCAACCTGAAACAGCGAAGCTTCCTGAAGAATAAACGAGAGTAGTTCCCGACAGAGAGCGAGCGAGAGAGATAGCCCACGGGAGGAGATAACCATAACCAAGGTGGTTATCAAGATTCTACGTTTTCTATTTTTAATGAAATTGTAATATTTTTGTCGAAATTCTATGAAAAAAAATACTGAAAAAATATTAAACTATGTCATAAACTATAAAATTTAATAGATTTAAGTTTACTTATTAAACTAATAATTTTATTAAAGCATACGTAAATATGGAATATGTGGCCAAATCATAATTTTTATTGATATATAAAAATAAATTTGAAAACTAATGTTTAACTTATAATAAAAAACTTGAAATAAACATAATTAAAAAGTAAAATAAGATTTATGAATATTAAAAAGATTTTTAAATACGATTATATTCATTATTTCTTGTCAATAACCAATTATAACCATGATTAAACACTTAAAATGTTGTTATTGTTTTAAATAAATGCAGAGTATAAGGTGCAAAACGATGTATATAAAATCAACTGTGCAAAAGTATATGTAACATAAGGTTATCAGTAGAAAGTAATAAATGCTTGATGTAATAATTTAAGTTCATCACTTTGTTCTATATTGTAATAATTGATTACTAGGTGTTTAATTTGTTCTAAAACTAATAAATATTTGGTAGTGATTTTCAAAATGAGTTATTAGTGGTTATTTTAATATATAATGATTATTTGCTTAACTTAATACAGATTGAAACTTTATACTCAGTATTTTTGAAACATTTTTTTTTCAAAGTTAGATATTTTCTATTGATTTTTTCTTTTCTTTGGTTGGATATGGGGAAAAATCATAAAAAAATTATAACTAGTTTCTAAAACTGTTGTTTAAGTGATTATTAACTAGATAGAGTATTGGGTATCAAATGACATTAATTCTAGACAAAAATCATAAAAAGAAAACAATAGATTATCTTTAATGAGAAATTTTTTTCTACTTTTATTAGTGTAAAATTGTAAAGTCTTTAAAATTTTAAAGATTTTAGGAGACGAGTTGGGATTTTATAAAGTTTTCTGACAAATAAGATTTTACTTTTAATCGAATCAATTGGCATAGATCAATATTTTAATAATTTTGACAACGCCTGACATGGTTTCTTGTTTGCACGGTTTTTATATTATTTTCTTGCAATTATGTTATGCTTTCTCGAATTTCTTTTTAGGGTTTGTTTGCAAAAGGAAAGAAAAAGAGAATAATTTTGCGTTTTCTTGTCTTCAGGATTAACCTCCCCCAAAAAAAAAACAAAAAAAACCACCCAAAAAAAAATTGTTATTTGTACTTTGTTTTCCTCAGGTTTGGATGCCTATTCTTTCAATTTCAACTAGTTTCATAGCTTATCTAACGGATGGGGCAGTAGTTCATATATACATATGTCTTTTATTCGATGTATATACAAAATTTTATTAAGAAATTTTCAAAAAATAAAATGTAATTCATTGAATATTATTCTATGTGATAAGGTTTGTGAGTCATACAAGATTCATTAGATCATATTTTAATAACTGTTCTAATGATGATATCAACTTTGTGTAAAGGTTATAAGAAGGGCTTGGATAACGTTTCCCGAGCCATTGTGCTTTTCTTGTTGGAAAAATTACCAAAATCTCTATGAGATTTAGGCAAACATATAGTTTTATCCCTCCTTTTTTAGAAACCTACGTTTACCTCCCTACAAAATTAACACTGTTATTTGCCATTATCTAGAAAATGAGAAAATATTTGACTTTACCCTCCTAACTTTCTTTAGTAGAAACTTTGCCCCCTAATTTTTAATAATCTCAATTGCACTCCTCCACTTGGTTTAATTTTCAACACCAAATTAGTCAAACCTTCAGACTAAATCAAAGACTTTCTAGATTTTCCTCTCTCTGCAAACACGTAGACCCATATTCTCTCTCTCCTCAATTTAATTCCCTTTCCCTGTCGCCCACTTTCGGTCCCTCCTCCTGATGTTCCTTTTAGATTTTATAACCTGCCGTGACCTTAAGCCTCCAAGTACAAATCATGCCGAGTTCTGGGTCTAACAGTGTCTTGTATGCTTCATTAATGGCGATGAAATCCAGTTCATTCGATGACAATCCGACTACTTCAAGTTGGTACATCTTTGCTAGGTTCAAACCTGAATCGTCTCAAGTATTATAGACACTAGGCCAAAGCTGGGCAGATGAGGCCGTGGCAGAGATCATGAACCATGGTCGGTTGCGATGCTGCCCCAGTCATGTAATGATGCCTATTTTAAATCTATAGCTCCTTTTTCATCCTTTCTTCCTTGGGTTTGAGCTCTAATGGTCTTAATTTACAAGTGGAAAGAGAAATACAACTACATATTCTATTTGGTAATTTTACAATTTAACAAAATCAAAAAGTAATTTTGAAAGAATTTTAAAAGTAAAACAATGTGAATGGCTAGAAAAGTGCAAAATGGAAAAAGAAAAAGAAAAGGAAGTTGTATATTCTATTAATCAATTGTACAATATAAGAAAAATAAAAAATAATTTTAAAATAATTTATCTAAAACATTTGTATTCTTTTTAATTATGTCTTTATGTTCATTCATAAACTTTGTACCGAAAGTCAATAAGTATTTCTGAGAAATTTTTTTAAAAATTTTATTTTATTTATTTAATTTTATTTGTTAAGATATGTATTAATGAAATAATAATGGATAGAAAAAAAATTAAATTAACCTAGGCCTATAAATCCATTTGAATGTGGACCATAACACAAAAAAAAAAATTAAGCATAGCCCAAATGAATATGCATGTGGGCCATAAGGTTTACAATGCATAGCCCAGTTGAATGGTTAAAAAAGAAACACATTAAACTAATGCTCCAAGTCCAAGAATGAAAAGGCGAACAACTTGCCGAAAATGTTTCTGAAGGAAGGCCGAGAAGACGATGGTTCACATAAATAAATGAGACAAACAGTGTGCAACGTAAAGGAGTAAAGAGAGAAAAACTAAGAATGACACAAAATAGAGTTTGTGGGCTAAAGTGCCAAGATCATAATACATGAAGGACAAAGAAGTTTATAACACGTTAATTAGCAAAAAGTTTACAATACATAGAGTATGCAACAGAGATAACCCATGACAGAAAGATAACGCATCACATATTCAGATTATAAAGTTAGAACTTGTTTGTTTTGCTCCTTGCTGCTGGTGTTTCTCATGGATGTGAAATATGTTTTCTTTTCTCTACCATGAATGAATGGTAAAATATTTTAAGTATACTGGAATGGTAGATTATGGTCGGTCACTTTTTTTGCTACCACGAGTCTAATCTGAAATTTGTTGAAAGGCCATAATAAAGGCATAAATTGAAAGTAAAAATATAGTAAAATATTAGCTGTTATTTGGGAATTTTTTGGTGCAATTATTTTGTGCAATTTGCCACTTCAATGTTTTGCATGAGTTTGAGATACGTAAGTAAAATCTATGAATAAGAAGGGCAGCAAAGAAATCAAACAATAAAATGAAACTCAAATACCTATGTTGATTTATGTTACTACTTGCTATAGTTCCTTGTGTTACAAATTGGAAATTTTGTGTGAGTTGCAAATATGAGTCAGAACAGCTGCTGGTGGATCAGAGTCAGATGCTGCAGCAACAAAATAACCATAAATGATGCTTCTTGAATGCTTTGGGGACTTCGAAGGAGAAACAAAATATTGCTTTTTAGAATGTAAACAGGAAAGTGAAATTGTAATATGGTGTGCATTTTATATTGACATTGTTATAACTGTAATTAGATCATGGGCTGGGGTAGTGGATGCGTGAAACGGTTAGTAGACGTGATTTAAGAGGCCAAAACAAAAGACTACACCTTTTAAAATACTCTTAATTAAAAGGTAACTTTTTAAAAAAAAAATAGATATAAAAGCGGATAAATAGTTTATGGGTTAAAATAACTATTTTTTTTTTCAACCTGATAAATAAGGTAATGGGTGTAAGAGTTATGTAACCAGTGGGTAATGGGGATAATATTTTATTCCGGCCTGAAAACATCTATTAAAAAGAGTTTTAGTATTAAAAGCACATGAAACGTGTCATTCTCTATAGCAACATGCTATTGAATCGATGTGTGACACGTGTTCATTTTAAGGGGCATAAATGAAAATTACCACATGTTAATCTCTGGTTTATTGTGAAATACACGTGTCATGTAGAGGATTATTTTTTAATTTTAAAAATATGTAAAATGATAATATAGCCAATGTAATTGCTTTCATATCTATTTATAGATTATAAAAAGGGTAAGGGGTTAGGACTGTTGTAGGTTTACAAATTCGAGAGGTACAAATGTAAATAATACTACCTCCGCACAATTTCAGTCTTTTTACTTTAGTTCAACTTAAATCTATTTACATTCAGTTTTGCTAAAAGAATTTTTCAAAAAATTTATGTTTAAAAACTATAAGTTTTTTATTTTATAAATAAATTTTTAAAATTTTATTAACAAATATTAATATAAATAAAATTTAAGTCACACTTAAATCAAAAAATTAAAATGGCGCTAAGAACTTGAAATGGTGGGTATCAAACTCTGTGGGGCAATCTGTTAATAATGCTTTTCTTTAATCAGTTAATAAAGCGGCTAAGCAGGAAAATGCGGTGGAGAATGAAGAATCTCCTTCCTTCACTGCCAATAATTTGCCAGTACTATATATTATTTTTTGTTCGAAATACAATTGCGAGTAGTATTATAATTATTGGCATTATTTTATATTTGGAATTTTTGTGAATACAAATAGACGGTGACGTGATGTCAAATTGCCTACTCTTGCACGCAATACAAGTAATCTTCTGGTCAAATACCAGCACTACCCTTGGTAAATTTATCATATATTCGTACATCGTATGTTTATAACATGTTACGCTGCATTTTTGTTTGTTATGAGGTTAATGAATTGAGCCAACCATCTTCTCACGGGCATATCAAGCATTTTATATCAATAAATATTCTGAATAAATTCTGAAAAAACTTATATTTATTATTGATTATAAACTTATCTACAACTGGATTTTCAAGGTATGGATATATAAAATTATACTATGAGAGATTATGTTAAATGAGAAAATCTCACATGATCAAAAAAATTGGTCAGTAAAAGATTTATATAGTGATGAGACTTCTTGATCTATTATCAATCATTTTTTAGTTGGATGCTTTAACACATTAAAGTTAAAAAATTTATAAAAACACCTTAAACGACTATCAAATTGATATTTTTCAACATTCTCAAGCTGTATGAATTAGAGAAATTTAAATTGAACAAAAAAACCATATTTTTTAATGATTAAATCTATCACCATCCCCTTAAAATATCTGGTAAAATTGGAATGATACAAAAAATTAGATTGGTCCTCACACAGAGATGATATGTACATCAAGTTCACCACCAATAAATATAAAGTACTAATATCTAGCTCCATGATGGATGGTGGTTTCTACATAGCAATGCTACTTTATCTTCTTCACGCTACCCATATCTTAATTTCTTCATATTCTTTTTGTTAATTATGGAATATTTGTAACATTAACGGAACTGCTTCATTATCTTTTCCTCTAAGATGTTATTTGTACCTTTTTTAATATCTTTAATAAAAAAATTTATTGTCGTGAAAAAAAAATGACATAAGCTTAATTTATATTTTTAATTTGATGCATTGACAAAGAAAATGGTTAATTTTATAAATTTAAAATATTTTGCTTTACATTATAAGATTTGTGGCCGATATTTGTTTTAGTGGAAGCATGATATGTCCTAAATTCGACAAATTACGTTTGACATTTTGCCAAAAGTCCAAAAATGTACTCCACCATTGTTTGTGTCTACATATAACTGACAGTATTTTGTTTGTTTTATGGCAGATGGACATGGTGGGCCTCTCAGTCTTTTTCTGGAAACAGAAGCACGCCTTGTTTACTGTTTTTCCTCGACAGTACTCATTTCTATGATAGAATTAGGGCATAAAGTATTTTTTGTCTTCTAAACTTCACTAACTCAAACCTTTTATACTTTAAATTTTGACTCAGTTTGATTTCCTTTTAAACTTTGTAAACTGGAATTTTTTGCCTCCTCAACCCAATAAAATAGAAAATGTGTATTAAAATAAAAGTAACAATAGAACTGAAGGACTAACTAAATTATTTTTTCAATGGTTGACCTTTGTGAGTAAACACTAAACACAAATACTTTAGTTTTACATTTGAGATTGCTCATTTTTTTTTTTACCTATAAATTTGTGTTAAGATTTCTTATTATTTGTGCACAAGAGTTAATAATTGGACAAATGATTTAATTAACCCTTTAATTTTTTTTATTTTTATTTAGTACACATTATTCATTTAATTAGATCGAGGGGTAAAATGTTATAATTTGCAGAATTTGAGGAACGAGTTGAACCGAGTCAAAGTTTAGGGGTAAAAAAATCCGAGTTGTCAAAATTCAGGGGTAAAGGGGGCATTATCTTCCTACTACTATTCTAATAAAAAAAAATTATCGGTATTCATCGGCATTCCTCACTTGGAAGTTGGAAGATAAGATTGGTTGGGGATTATTATTATTATTATTATTATTATTATTATTATTATTATTATTATTATTATTATTGTAGTTACTGCTGCTGCTTTACTTTGACATTTTCGTGTTACTTTTATCCAACTATGCCCATGGCTGATGGCTCATGCCAGAAAATTCACGTCCCATAACCATATAACCTGACAAACCTCATAATAATAAAAAAATATTAGATCTTACATATACTCTATGTCCCATAAAATATGTCTATTTTATTTTACCTTTTTATATAAAAATATGAATTTATCACATTAACATATTTGAAATATTTTTTCATAATTATTATTATTGCATTATGGTTCATATAAATATTAGAAAAAGAAAAAGCAGAAATGAGACATGTTTTTCAGGTCGTAGTGACACAATCCCAATAAGGATACGAAGAGCTTATATAAGTCAGATTAAGCCCATACTTCAGTCAGGCGGTGAAATTACCACCCAGGGATGGGCTTTGGAAAGCGGAAGACCTTTTGAGTTGTGACGATGATCTGTACTTCATGTAAGTATAAACATTTTGTTTGATAGACCTTTTATTTTATATTTTATATTTTTATTTATTTATGGCGGATATAGAGCCTGTATACTCTTCTTCCTCGGTAAACAATGTAAGAATTCTCTAAACAAATCAACTCATACAACAGCCACATTGTTTTTGTTTTTTTTTTTTTTGGGCCCGGGAGAGAGAGAGAGAGAGAGAGAGAGAAAGAGAGAGAGAGAGAGAGAGAGAGAAGGAGGTACGTATACAGTAGACGACAGGAGCTGCATTAGCTTGTCAAAATTAGAAATTAGACAGTATTATCAGCTACCAACAAGCATCGCCACTCGTAGTTTACGTGTGGCTGAAGACGTACCCCTATCAAGTATGCTACGAACGGCTCTACAAACATTGCTATCTAGACCTGTTTCCTCGCAGCCGTTTCACAGTGTTACCACCGGAACCATGCACTTTGGAATGGCTTGATGTGGATGCAACCGAAGTAGATCCTTGGGCCGACTTCTGGCTTTGGCCCGCAGGACCTAAAGCAGGAGCAGGATGCCTGGTTTCCACTGCCTTGTTCTTGTTTTTATGCATTGAATTGTTTTGCTTCTGAGCGTTATGGAAGCCATTTGAATTCCAACTGTTGCTTCTGCCAGGCACAGGTCTCTCGAGCTCAGCCGCACTCACCATTGAAGCCAAGGAATCCACTGGTTCTGCAGGTACTGAGATCCCAGACAGTCCTTCATAGGATAGAATCCAGGCTATTGCATTTACAGAAGCCGCGAGAGGAGGAGGAAGAACAAGGTGCGGATGCTTTACCTGTAAATGACTAGAAGTTAATACAGATTGGTAGAGAAAAATATGAAAATGCACAATCCTGCAACTCCATGAGAGTTCAAACAAAGTCTTGCGAGCTCATAGAGCTGGATGATAGTCTCATCTAACATGTTAGTGATTTGGGTTAAAGATCTGCCCGTTACAAATCATACTGTAGCCTGTCTTCCCATTTCCACACCATGCAACAGAACAGCACAATACAAGTATGCCAAAGTTCAGAGGGTTGCCATGGATGTGAGAAAATGTCATGCAAAGAGCTGGAACTGTGGTAATCAACCACGACATATATGCCCACAAATCCCACACCCGAGAGGTCAAAGGGCACTAGGCTTGTGTAGCAGGATGACAGCCTAATCTCCTAGCTTTATGGCCAGCTTGTGACGCTACAAGGTACTGTAGGTACACCCGAGAGGTCAAAGGGCACTAGTTGCATAAGGAAGAAACGTAATCGACAGAGAAGGTACTGTAGGTACACCCTACAAGGTGGAATCTAGGAGAACTAGATTGGAAGAAAAGGTTCTTACTTTGAATAAGATTGCAGCAGATAAACGCTCTCTCAAGCAGTACACTTGTGCAACATCCAGGGCTGTTGACCCAAAAGAAAGCCAGCAGTCCACCAGCACCATCACAGAATTCTCCGGGGATGACAAAATCTTTTCTTCATGCGATCTGCCTGATTTATCAGCTATCACTACACCATCATCATCGCCTTCATATTCATCAGCACTGTCATCACTATCAGCATCTTCATTGCCATCATTCTCATCATCATCTTGGTTTGTTGGGGCCACAGCAATCTCTGATGCAAGCAGAAATAATGGGAAAGGCCCAATCACAGTACAGTTCCTTAAGAACATACTACCATCCCCGCGAGTTATCTCATCAAAAATAAGCAAGGGACAGTTATCAGCTCTCTCCACGGGCAAATTAAATATACTTGATTGTGGGTGCAACCTGACTTTAGTACCACTAGCAGTTTCTACAAGAAGTCGTTTACGGTTATTGGTTGGACGTACTCTGCCCACCATAGGATACAAAGCAGCCACAAGAACGGCATGCACTATTCCAGGGTCACGTGCATTCAAATTACAACTTTCTACATCCTCTGAAATATATCCATATGTGATCAGTTCATGCAGAAGCTGGTTACGCATGCCATTCAACATGTTCATAGTGCTTGAAGAAATGAAATATTGAGCACAAAACCTCGCTTCTTGACCTCTCTCTTTCGCATTCTTCCAGCATTCAAAAGCTGCCATGATGGCTAGCTGATCCCCTTGTCCACCATACAAAGATGCCAACTCTGATTTAGCAACAGCAAGCTTCTTCTTCTGAATTGGCAACATTGGAAGAGTGAATGGAGCCTTAAAGTCTGATGCGCATGCTATTGTCAAAGCTGGGTCAAGGCAATTCATCATTATGGCAAAGAAAAGCATCTTGCTCGTAACCGGATGCACTGGAAGATACCCAAGCTTCTCCCCAAGTTCTGTCAATTCTTCATCAGGTGAAAACGCTCCAATATCTTGAAGAACAGTTATTGCATTGTGAATGGTCTCAGAGACTGGTGGATCCAATGTCTTCTTCAAGAAATCTCCAACTTTGCAATTTCGATCAAGCATTTTAACCTACAATTCAAGAGAAACTCAGTGAAAATTTTGCATAAAAAGATCCCCTGAAATAAAGGAAAAAGAATACAACAAGAACAATTGATTATCATCTTAAACTACTAGGAACCAACAAGAAGCAAAAAGACAGATGCAACCTCTGGGAAACAAGTGAGAAAGCAGATGCACTCTCGAAACCAACATTGACAACAAATACCTCCAGTAGACAAGACAGCTTTGCTTTACTAACTAGATGTTTAAAAATGCATCAATTTCACTGCAGATGTTTCTTATCTTGCATAAGAGGCATTTTATTGTGGGCAGAGCAAAAGTACCTGTAAACATAGCTCCTCTATTGGCATTCTCTTTATTTCAGGAACCTGAAAATCAGGCATGGATGCAGCTCGAAGTTTCGAATACAGATGATAACATATCCCAGGCTGACATCGACCTGCACGCCCTTCTCGCTGCCTGGCATTTGCCTTAGAGACCCATGAAGACTGAAGAGTTGACACATTATTATAGGGATCATAACTCTTTTCTTTCATCCGACCACTATCTATAACATAAATAACGTCGTCTATTGTTATGGAACTTTCAGCAATGTTTGTTGACAGAATGATTTTCCGACAGCCTGCAGGCGGGCGTTTGAAAACCTTCTTTTGCTCCACTGAGGGAACCATTGAGTGAAGAGATAATATGATAAAGCTTGACGCATCTTTGAAAAATGAGCTGGCTAATAACCTCTCTCTCATTCTATTTATGTCCTCCCAGCCAGGAAGGAAAACCAATATAGCTCCATCATTTGAATCAATACATATTTTCCTTAATAATTGCTCTATAAGAACAACATCAATGCTTTCAGGATCAACTGTGGCTAAATATTTGCCAAGTAATTCTTGCTGCCCAGTGGACTCAGAACGATTACTTTCCATATGCTTTCTTAATACATCAACAGTTTCTTGTTGATTTTCTTGCTCAGCCAGCTCCAAAGCCCGTTTTCCATCCTTGGTGCGGAGCTGGCAGTTTGCACCGTGTGAAAGGAGCATGCAAACATCACGCACTCTACCCTTCGCAGCGAATACCATTAACGGTGTCATTCCAGAATAAGAGTGCTGGTAATTATAAACCTTTGCAGTTCCTTCAGCTGAAACCAAATCTAGAAGAGTGTCAAATTCATCATTTGACCAAGCCAAATTTATAGCTTCATCCAAAGCAGCCTGATCTTCCTCAGTTAGTTCAGAACCATCATTTGAGGCGCTAGCAGATGTAACACTGATGTGGTTATCTTCTGCAAAGTGTAAGATAGAAAGCACATCCTCCAAATAGAAAGTTTTGACCTGAATTACAGAAGGGGTTGAACATTATAATGTGAAAAGGATGCAAATAATAAATGAGTAGGAATTATTTGCTAATCTTACAGGGTAAGTGAAGCCAGGCACGGATATAACAGGGCAACCACCAAAGTATTGTGAAAATCGTCCAGTATCAAGGGTAGCACTCATTAAAACCTAAAATATAAGAGATAGAAATTAATCAGAAGGCATTAGACAAGCAACCTTCAAGGTGAATAGAGAGCGGGGGGGAGGGAGGGAGAGATTATATATGAAACTAACCAGCCGTAGATGAGGACAAAAGGGCAGCATGTCTCTGCAAGTAAAATTTAGAACAATCAGAAAATTTCAAACTATAGAACGACATATTTCGCATATGGATCTTCTGCACGAATCAATGTGTTAGATGACATGTAGTGAGTGATGTGACCGAAAATGTCCAGTTAAACTTGCAAGGTGTTAGAACTTAGGAGACATATTCCTTCTTGTTATCTCTGCAGCTCCATTGGCCACATGGATGGAGTAGCATAGACATTTAGACAGGTCACAAGGTGCCATCTATGATGAATAGACTAGCTGACTAGAAATACATGATACATGCTAAACTATCCCATGTTAACCTGAAGTTAGTAATTAGCTTTTTAGCATCCCCTTCATGCCTTGATTAAAAAAAAAAAACCTTAAACCATACAGTAAGACCTAAAGTTAATTTTTATACAGTAACAGATGACAAGCAACGGCATTTAAATGACATGAAAGTACCTGATAATAGCTAAAATAAAATCCGAGTAACAGTCTCTTTCATGAACTTCATCCTACATGTCAATAAAAATAAATAATTACCAGTGCAAATAATCATACCCTATCTAGTTCTCATTCTTGATTATCAACCATAGTATCCACCTTAATAAAAGTAAAAAAGAGGCTGACCCAAATGAACATGTTCACTGATATGAGGATATTTGATAACTCTGCATACTTATTGCAGGATAGCAACATGATTTCTAGAGCAAGTTATGAAAATATAAGAGAAACAAGAGCCAGTATCCGTATTGTCATCAGTGGAGAAGGTGCTCAGCAGTAAATTTCTCAGATTGGCTTTGTTGATTATTTACCCATATGTCTCACACTTTTCACGACTGTCTCATCACCATATCTTACTTTTTAATTAAGAAAAAATTTGGCAAAAAGGAAACCCTAGAAATGACAGTACAACATAGCGGAAAGACACATGTTACATTAAACCGTACTGCAACAGAAATCTACTCAAATGATCATATATGCATGTGACTCATACAAGCAGCAGTAAAATTTATAGCCCCACCACATTTCAAGGAGTGAACTGGAAACAAGGAAGACAATTACATATCTGGTAAAAGGTGAATATGACTACCAATTGGAACCGTAGGAATTAAACACTGATTCAAGTATCTGAAAACTGGAACATAAATTGAAACGAATGTGTAACACCAACTGGCATATGTTATATACCACAATAATGTGAGTTATCGCTGAAACATCTTCATTTGTGAGGTTAGTAGAACCTTCTCTCCTTAACCTACCAGAGCCTCTAGAAACCAGCACTCTCAGCAGAATCCCATTAGTGCAAAACACAATAGATGAGTGCCTCCCCCCTTTAGTTTCCAGGCGAATCTGGCATTTTCAGGAAAAAAAAAAAAGGAAAGAAAATGGTCAACTGAAACCTGGATATAACCATTCACAAAACTTATGCAATAAGATGATTATGTTCTAGAAATCAACCCAAGAAAAACCACTGAACGCTAACTTCTTTAGTGATAATTCTGCTGCCAAATCATTTAACAGACTAGGTTCAAGCAACGTTTCTGTTTTCCATTTTTATCATATGCTTTTGGGTGTTTGACCCTTTGGTTCTTGGCTCTTCAAGATATGGACAAACATATCCAACCATCATATAAAAACAAAAAAAGGCTAACTGTATGATAACTTCCACTTATATGTTGAGAGACTTAGAGATGGTTAAGAAAGCTTATCAATATTACCTTGTAGCCAACATCATTTCCAACACTCTCTCCTCTTTCATAAGAGATCCTCTCAGACACTATAAAATGGTTAATATGAATGGTAAAAATATATGTATATATACATACATATATATAAACTGCAACAAGGTTAAAAGATTCAAAACAAAAATAACAAAAATTCGCATGCAGAGTGCACACCTGAAGTTGCAGAGATACGTCGAGGTTGAGCACAAACAATTTTGCAGGCCTCACCCTTACCCCACATGTACTCCAAAAGAAACTGTGGAACCTGAACATAATGAGAAGATTAAATGAGCTTTATACTTTTGGGAAAAGAAACTAGAAAAAAAAACCCACTTCAATTGCATACTTAGCAGAGTGCAAAATTTATATCAAGATTCAAAAGCTAAGGTACCAGACACTCTCTATGTCAGTCTATTGAGTTTTCACTTCCAATTAATCAAGACTGGAGCACATAAAAGACTCAGATATGATGTTCATTTGAAGGGCTTGGTCCTTTTGATGTCTTCAACCAGACAACTTTTAGAAAAAATTGCAAAAAGTCAAAGAGCATTAATGACAACAGCCAAAAACAGCAACATTCATTAGCTTTTCTTCACTTGTTCCTTCTTTTCAATTCTAGGCAATAATAAGATTCTGCCAAAAGCTCAAAAACTTTAGGAATCAGAAGATTATGTAGGTTAGATTGCACATCCAGCATGTGAACTCTGCCCACAACCACGTGTTATGGAGTTGACATGTGTGCAACATCATAAACTCCAGTAACATAGGTTCATATTATCTTACAATGATGTAGTACAAGTGAAAGACAGGCCTGCAGAAATCACAGCGACTATCTGCTACCATCTTTATAGTAGAAAAGCAATGACTTGTCATGCAAGATGTTAAGATCAGTAGTTTTTAAAGAGTAATACAAGGCCAGAAGACCCAAGAGTAAACAAACTACACACATAATAAGATACGGCCAAGAATTTTCACCTGTGTGGTTTTTCCACAGCCAGTCTCGCCAGAAATAAGGACAACCTGCTTTTGAACAAATAACAAGAAAACTAAGTGTAAAAGCTAGAGGAAAACCAAAGTACAGCACTAGCTGTCAAGCAAAGGTTGATTTAGAGAAGGAAAATAATAATTTGTTCCCCGGATGAAAAGCAAGCAACATTTGAAACAAGTATAGATACAAATATTAAAACAAAACCATAAATATGAATTATGTACTGTGCAACCTCAGGCTAAAGAAAAAGTATTAGCATACTAGCCAATTGAGTAACCTGGTGAGATTCAATCGTGTTTGTAATGACATTTCTGAAAGATGCAATTGGCAACTTTGAACGTTCTTCAGCAATCTGCAAACATTACCACAAGAAAACCATTAGCCACAACACCTTACACAGATGACAGATAAAACGGAGAGAAATTACCTGCTGCAAATTTTTAGTCTTCTTAATCCTAGAAGCAAGTGATTCCAACTTTTTTTGGATGTCCTCTTTGCTCATCAATGGCTTACAGAATATATTGTCTCTCTGTTGGCGAGTTTTATCTTTCTTTCCACTATGTTTTCCGAAAAACTTCTCTCCAAGCTCTCCGTCATCTGGAGGATAGTGAATAAATAAATCTTGCAAAACCTGTTTTGACTCTTCTGAAAATGTGATGTATTGAAGGCCTTCCTTTTCCTTCTTTGAGTCCGAACTCTTTCGAGTTTTGTACACAGAGACCCTTCTCTGGCTCCCACGCCTGTAGAAATATTCCACAATGCTAAGAAGGAAATAAATAAATGACTTGGACTTTAATTCCCTTAGGACACGTGAAAGAAGTTAGAAATAGTCACTCTAGTTTAGATCTAAAATCAGTTACACATATGACCAAAGCCTCGCATTTGACACTGTTGGTAGTTAAAAAGTGTTTAAAGAATGCAATTCACACTCACCCAGAACTTTTTGATTTCATACCCATTTTCATGCAAACTATATGCACCTGAGCTCGTTCAACATTGGAGAGGTTGGCATCAAATGTATATACTGCATAAATGTAAACTCTATAAGTTAAACCTCAGGAGTTGGCACAAATAAAGTAGCTTGCCTAGTCGCAGATAAAATTATAACTCCCAATTGTAATCCAATGATTTCTCTCCTAGAACAATATGGCTAAATCTAAATCAACAGTTCAATAGAAATCAAAAGCGTTAGCCGCTTGATTGATTTAACAAATCTACATCTACTAATTTACAAAGTTCAATAGTTTCCATAGAATGCTTGCAAGGACCTTGGATGAGAAAATATAGATCTACGTGCTACCTTTCTCCTCAAAATCTACTTGTGTAGCTATAAATCATCAGACATAATTAGTAGAAAAAAAAGGCGAAGTGCAAAGCAGTCATTTGTCAGCTGTCTCTAATTAATACACCTGTTATATTGCTAGACTAAGCACATCAAGGAGACGGTCAGAAACTCTTATCAAGCATCTCTTCTCCAGACTGTTAACAGCCTCACATTCAGCCTCTTCCAGCAGTGTTCCTCAACCTTTCACGTTCATGTTAATTTCTCATTTTATTCTGTCATTTGTATACTATTTATCATTTGAAAACCAGAAAAAAGCTCAGGATCTCTTTTAAAGCTCAACCGTTCCTCTAATGCTCCAACCAACACTCTTCCCGTGAACAACTGTCAGTAGCATTCCAGCATAGCTCTCAGCTATTTGAAACCCAAAATCATTTCTTAACACAACACTTTCAGTTGATTAATATTAAACCATTTATCGTGAATCTATAAACACGAACAAGAGGCCCAATCATCAGACTTGAACCGATAAACACACAAAAAAACATCAAGTCAATTACATAGATATGTAACCTTTTCATATCACAACCAACCCCTCCCAGCATTTAAAAGGGGCTCCAGCACAGAATTTTCAGGAAGAAAAGAGAAATACTACCCACAAATTTTCACTGTTTTGGAATCAAAACGGGCAGCTGATCATTTCTTTTCTTATTGAACAACCCAACTTTACCTTCATCCTTTGCTTCACGGAACTTCTCCAGTATTTGGGTAATTCGAATCCTCGTCGCTTCGTCAACGTTGGGCTTCTGTCTCTTCTTTGCCATAGTTTTTGATATTAGCTGCCTCTGTCTCTCTGCCCTGAAAGAAAACAGGCGCCGAGGGTGAAGCAACTGCTACAGATGCTGGAGGAGGCGCTTCGCCTTTCTGTTTCTACCGCTTTCACGGCTTTGCCCTGATGTGTTAAGTTAGACATGCCTCCAGGCTCCAGAGAAGGTACGGGAACCGGTTGATGTGCACGGTCCGGTCGGGGCGGATAATCCTAAACCCCAATTTTTTTTTTAAACAAACAAACAAACCTTGACCCGAACCAGGGAATATTTTCAGGTTAGATCAGGTCAATTTTTCCGGTTGCCCGCATCTAATGTAATTAGCTTAAACATAAGTTAAATTTGATCCATAATCATGTTAAAAATAAACAAAGTTAACCATTTCACACCAAAAGGGAAATACATATGCTCCGAAACCCGAATCAAAGTTGCATATCAAACAAGAATATAAAAGTAATTTTGACAGTGGAATCCAAGTATATATAATGCATAAGTACACACTAATGTATTATGAAGGTTAGGCTGAGTACCCCAGATTTTGTATTTTGGAAACCAAAACTAACCAAATAAACTTTGAGTTCAGCCCCCTGTTCATATGTTGACTCCCCTTTTTTGGTTTCATGGGTACTTTTGCATACCCTATGGCCTAGGCCATGAAAAATAAAATAAAATAGTTTTCAATTTCCAATTCTAAAGAACAAAAAATCAAGTACAATAATAAATATAATCTAAATAAATATAGTATTTAAAAAAATATTCACATTAACTCATGATTCAGCCCTTAGTATCTGACACTTTTAACTTTTAGAATTCAATTGACTTGTTATGTCCCTTTGTAGATGTGGTATATAGATATACAACTTTTTTTACAATAAAAGTTAGATGAAATCTTCTAGTAGTTTGTGAATAATTTTTTTAAAAAAATTAATGATAGCTAATTTGAAAAAATATGGTCAAACTCAATTTTAGAAAATCATAACATGACAAATGTAAATGTGAATACCACAATTAATGATATTCAAATTCACTAGAAGTGTGCTATGAACTCATATATTTTTAATTTTCTAGTGCCAAAACCTTTTCCTAAAACAAGTTGCTAATTATGATTTTTATAAAACTTCGCTCATAAACATTTATATATTTAATTTTCACTTGATACTTTTATGAAATGCAATCAAGTGTATGTTGTCTGATACCTTGCTTCCTCTACTCTATCTTAGTTTTTGTTGTATTTCTTATTACAAAAAAAAAAAAGTATATGTATGCACAAAAATGCTAGTTTATGATAGTGAAAATAATATTTTTTTTCAACGACGCATGTGTTGTGGTGTATACTTACATGCAAGATGGATGAATAAAAACATGATAATTTCACATCTTATATTTGCGTTTATGGAACTTCCTTCTTCTTTTTTTTCCCCTTTTCTTTGATAAAACTCAAAGGACATCGTTTTATATAAATAAAAATACTCATGGTGGCCAATAACCCAAAAGACGAAAACCGCTACAAGTGATTATATTCTCTCACCAAACCAAAATGTTATTTTGGAAACCCAAAACTAACCAAATAGACCAAATATTCTCGCATCCAAACCAAAATGGTTGGTTTGGAAACCGAAACTGACCAAATAGACTTAGGCCCAGTCGTAAACCCAATCATATCCCCTGTAAGAGAAAAGCCTATTTTTAAGTCTGATTATTTAGAAGTTCTTGCCTTTTACTCGCAGCTAACTTCCTAGTCTGGCCCTGAGCTTTAGAAAATAGGACACTTTGGCCCCTAAATTAAAACAAATTCTCAAATACTCTTTGGACTTTTAAATTTTAAAATCTTGCTAAGTAGTCCACTGGTGGCCAATCATGGTGCTAGTGGCTCCTTGAATGGGCTTTCAACCTAAATATCTGCTTGACCCATGCCCATCATATTTCCCAAATTTTTTGCATATCAACTTCAATCGGATGAATTTGGTCAATTCAGCTCCTGAAATGTAAAGGTCAGAAGACCGGACTCCGCATCAGTACGAAGTTCACTGGTACTGTTGGCCACAGAATACAAAAGCTAAAATGCATTTGGATAGAAAACAAAAAGTTCAATGGTCATTTGAGAATTACGGGCAGCAAACTCCAGTATTATGGCCAAGCATGAGATAACCAAAACCATTTTAACAAGATTTACATCAAAATTAAGTCCCTTCCAGCGCGCAAATCCCTTGATTAAGGCGTGAATTCATTTACGCAACACTGAAAGAACTAGCGGTACTCTCAATGAACTTTTTAGTTCCCTTGAACCACCGCTTGTCACCGGCTTGTGCCTTGCAAATGTACAGCTTGCCGTCGTTCACGGTGGCTGTGATCAGTTGGTGCTTCCCGCCCTCGTCACCGTCGGCCGTCCTTGTCAACACCGACACAAAGTAATATTGTTTGCCTCCCACCACTGGAGTCGATGTTTCCAAAATATTGGCCACTGCCACCTCATTCGGATCGAAACCACCCTAATTAATTAAACAAACCCCAACAAAACATTATTAGAGACCATATACTAATCGAACATTTTGACCAAACTTTAGCGATCGTATTGTTAATTACGTACCTCGGATTTAGTTTCGCCGAAGAATGATTGCTTGCCCAGCAAGTAATTAACCTGCAGTACATCACACGCAGATCACAAACATCAATACATGTGTAATAAGGAAACCTTTAAGAAAGGGAATTTCATTAATCACCAGTAGAAAAATGTGTTAATTAGATTTAATTAAAAAGACGGTCGACCTTGGCGAGGAATTCTTCCGGAGAGCCATAATCGTTGATGGATTTCTTGTCGGTGGGGGTGACGGTGACGGTGACGTTGCTGTTGGGGTCGAAGTTGTCCTCGTACCGGAGCACCTGCCCGGGATACTCCACCTCCTTGCTAGGATTCCATTTGGACGGAATCAACAACTTGAATCCTTTGCCGTTGTAGGACAAGAAATCTGTGTTTGTCTTTGGCTTCCCAAACACATTCGCTGCAACGTTCAACCAGACGGATTGTTTGGTTTGGTTAGACTGGGAAAAAGAATTTTCTTTTTATAAAAAAAAAAAAATTCTCTATCGGCAAAAGATTTGGAACATCCTAACAAGCTGAACGCCCTGTTCACCGAAGGAAAAGTAGAATACCAGCTTCGCCGTAGGCAGCGTCGGCCGGTGAGACTCTGGAGCCGAGGGCGGCGGCTCCTATGAGAACGGTGATAGCCAACCGGCGAGAGACGGCTGCCGCATCGTCCTGCTTCTGGGCCCTGCACACCAGCAGGCTATTCTTGTGGTTTGGTGCTTGGCGCTGCGACGGCGCGGAGGAAGAGGCTCTGGCGGCGGCAGCCAGGGCGTGGTGGTGCAAGAAGCATGAGGTGGAGGCCATGGTTGGGGTTAAGGAGATCTGTCTATCCAAAGTGAGTTGATTCGCTGCGTGTGTATTAAACACAGAAGAAGAGAAGAAATTTGGTTGGTGGTGTGATATGTGAAGAGGAATTGGCTGCTGTTCTGGATGTCGGATTAGATTTCTGATGTTGGATAAGCCTCTCTAGGTTTTCATTGGTTACACGTCGGATTTTTATCATTTTTTTTTTTGGTTTTTGAAAAAAATAACCGAGCGCATATCATGAAATACAAGCACATGGTCCTGGCACCTGCCCCACGCCCTTCGCCCTTAAGTCATAGCGGCAATTAGGATTTAACGGAAGTCTCAGGCTCTCAGCCGTGGTCATTTCAAGCATTTTGTGGAAAGGTATTGCCTTTTTTTCCCTACTGATTTGAACACTAATAATAGACAACAACGTTGTGCAAACAATTTCCATTGCATATCCATTGCAAGGGTTTTAGCGAGTTTACATTTATGCGCGGAATCCCACAAATTGTCAACCCAATCCAATGCCTGCAAATTCTACCGTAATACAAAAAGTAGAACCGGCTGGTTGATGGTTATCCTAGAACAAACTTGGAACACCTTAACTTATAGCCTCCAACTTTAACATCCAACCCGCCCATTCATGCTTATTCCCCTTAAATTTTTCCTTTGGAATCCTACTCAGAACACCCGCATCAAACTTCCTATAGCAATTGTGTCAAATAATGTATTGATATGATATCCATTTAGAGAGTTAATTTTGTAGTAACTCATGTTACACTCTACTAGACAAGTAAATCCCGAGCTCAGAATACACTGAAATGCATGCTTTTAAACTCTTTGCTTTCTTCACGAATAACTTGGCTATGGGAGGATAAAAATGAACCACCATATGCAGTAAAGGGCTAAACCTTGCTACTTGACTTCTAAAAGTTAAGGAGGATGCAATTGCTTTCTATTGATTTCTCTATTTTTTTTTTCTGTTAGTGAAGAAAGATGATACTATACTGAGCCAAAGTCAACCCAATTTGCCAACTGCATTACTAGATATAGACAAGATCTAACCTGCGCTGCAAGGTAAGGTCATACATTCAAGGGCCAGCACCTTCCATTTGAGTCAACAGAGGTCCCTTAAACCCGTTACGCTAAGCATGGATCTCTCTCTCGAAATTGCCTTGAAATTCAGACATTATTTCCAAATGATTATATTATATTAAAAGGAAGCCGATCTCATTTAGAATAGTTGCACATGATCTCCCACAATCTTCTCTACAAACTCCACTTCTCAGGAATTTCCCTCAATCTCCCAAAATTCACATGATTCACTCTTCATAATTGTCACAACTACTAAGTTATAAAAGGCCATTTTTACCGACGAGTGAGATAAGTCAATTTAAACCTCACAAATCATAACTACTTCACACCTTCACTCTCATTTCCTCCTTCACATCTTCGGCAAACATTCAATTTAGTGTCAGATGGCCCTCCCTAAGAACAAACACCTTGGGGACCTTCTAAAGTCATCTTTGGCACATGTTTTGTCGTTCTCCTTATCAACTCAATGACAAGTGTATATGGCAGTCATTACTTTGATTATAAAAAAAAAATATAGTAATGAAGTGATATGTAAGGAAAAAGTGCAACCAAGTCTTAAGATAAAAAGAATGAACTCAACTAAGTTATAAAAAAGTCACTTCACACTTGATTTGAAAAAGAAGAAAAATGTTGCAATATTTGGGCCTAAATTCTGAAGTTTATGGTTGACCTTTGCCTTGTTGTTTTGTTTACAACTCAGTAATAGAAGTAAGCTTGAAGGAGAAATAGTATCAATGTTTATCCCTCTTTACCTCCCCCCCCCCTGGCCATTAGTATTTTTGCTCTAATTGGAAATGTTGGAATTTAGTAAGCAAAAATGATTCCTAAATTTCATAAATACACTAATATATACTTGTTTCACCACTAGTTGATGTGGTCACACCATATATTGGTGTTATTACACCAATACACAACACCACATGTGACAGATATGTGTGGCACATTATCAACTAGGAACCAATAGGATGATGCCTTATGGAGCCTATGTGGCAAAATGGATAAAAGAAGGTAACTTCTACCCCTTAACAAAGAAACACAACCCTTAGAAGGGTTGGAACTTTAGGCCGAATCATCATGATCCTTTAGGAGATGGTTATGGTCTTATTTCAAAGAGACACAACTCTTAGAAAAATTGTGACTCAAGGCTGAACCATTATAACCCTTTAGGAGGTGGTTATGACCTTATTTCAAAAAGGCACAACTCTTAGAAATGTTGTAAGTCAAAGCTGAACCATTATGACCTTTTAGAATGTGGTTATGACCTTATTTTAAGGAAACACAATATCTTTTGGAAGGGTTGTGACTCAATGTTGAATCATTTTGACCCTTTAGGGGGTATTTATCACCTTATTTCAAAGAGATACAACTCTTAGAAAGGTTATGACTTAAATGAGTGAACCTATACAACATTTTGTGGAAGATTGTGACCCTCCAAAGGTATCTATTCACTCATATAAATAAATCCGAATGGGACATATTTAAAAAAAAAACCACGTTTTGCACCTTTCTCTCTTCCAAAATAAGGCCAAAACACACAAATATACTTAGAAAAGTGTTACTCTCTCCCTTTTGCATTAATTGACTATTTTACCTTTTTTAATTGAAATTTGACTTGAATATATTCATGTTAATATATATTGAAAAAAATCTTAAAAATTATATTTTTAAACTATAATCTTTAAAGTTTCATTTTCATATAAAATATTTATATTTCTATAATAAATTTTGAAAGAAATAAAATTATAAATTAATTGTCGTGAATAGTAAAAGGGTTAGTTTTTGTGAAATGGATGAAGTATATCTCACCTCTTAGAATGAAAAATTCAAGTTATTGAGCATGAACAAGTATGAGTGGCTGCTCCAATGAGTTTGTGATTAATCTGGTTTAAAAAATATGTGAAAAAATCACATATCGCTGGAAATAACAAAAAGACCTTTGACAAATCGATTCAAGTTAGTCATTCTAACTATTTTCTTTAGTTCATAGGATGATTATGTTGATAATCAAAATCTTTCAAAAAGTACAATAGAAGGATGGGAAAAAGGAAACTTTTTAGCTAAATTTACTTAATTGATTACTCACCAAAAGTATCAACTTGATTGATTGATTGCCTACTAATGAAACTAATTTATTTAAAAACTAATATTGTATAAGTGTAATAATCCATTGGAAACACAATTTTTATAATCTCATTAAATTTTTATGAATTTTTTTAATGCCTAAAAATAGGAAAAATTCATAAAAATTTAATAATATCATGAAAATTTACTTTCAAATGAATTATTATACCTATATAATATTGGTGGTCAAGTGAAATTGGTTTTAAGTAAAAATTATGTAAAAATAAAAATAATTTATTTTAGATTAAATTAACTTAAGTTAAAACGAATTGACTATACGTCTTTTTGCTCAAGAATTGGACCTATTTTTTTTCCTTTTTAGGCAATAAAAATGTGCATAGTTCATTGTCTTGCTAATTAGTAAAGGGAACTAATTTAAATATTTGACGTTGTCATGGGATTAAAAAACATCCAAAGCCAAGAAATAAAAAATCCATCAACATTAGGAAAATTTGAATAAAAAGTCAACAACTGCAAATTTAGTATTTATAGAAGTCTGCTCAAGATGGGCAAACTGATGATAATCCATACAAAAGGAAAATAATATTATATTTTTAAATCTTGTTAATCCATAATAACAGTTATACAAAATTGATCATTATTTAGTCATTGTTGGACTAAATTGATTATTTGGAGTCATCGGAGTCACAGAGCCACAATAATAAATAGACGTTATGTATTAGAATCTACCTCACTCTATAAAAATGAAAAAAATATATTTTACCTATCTGAATAGATAAGATCATGTGCAGTAGTTGGGAAGAATTTGTTAAGTGATAAATGAGCTAATATCGGAACTCCAACTTATAAATTCACGTTTAAATACTATAATTATATTTATAGGTTTTATATTTGCATATAGTATTTTTGTAGTTTGAATCTCCTTTTATGATATATAATATGATGTTGGTGCCAAACAATGCTGAAGGGACTATCACATCTATACTTTGCATTTCGTTGTTGTTAGATAATAGCTTATTTTGACAGTTTTGACTGATTACTTAGGAAAGAACGATAAATTATATGCTTTTGTGCCAAACTTGTCAAATTTTTGTAGCATCACTTAATATTCTGGATGCATCCTTCTTATCTACTCAAAAAATGTAAAAATTTCAATTGCCTTATTTCTGAACCATGACCAACATTTTCTAAGAAACCTATTTTACCTTCTCCATACCCTCCAACCTCTACAATTATATAAACATCTTTATCTAACTTCCATTTACAAGTTGCAAGTATAAAAGTTAAGAGTTGTTTGATAAAAGAGGTATGGAGAGAGACTTATGGTCTAAGTTACATAACCCTTTTATTTTGGATCGTTGCTTCCGCTTTCACTTTTAACTACTGTCTCGCTTTCACTTTTACACATTTTTATTTACTTAAACTTTGAAAAGTGATATTTTCTTGTTTCTGCTTTCAAGACGCTTTATGCAACTTAGCTTATAGATCTCTTTAATTTCTTTACCTTTATTTGCTTCTTAAACATTTGGTAGAGTGTCGGGTTTTGCTTTCAACACTTTGATTCCTACTAACTATCATTCCATTGTCTGCTTCGTTAACATTCTCAACTTATTCTTTAATCACCGCCTTAACCTCTTTTTTCACCTCTCAGCCATAGGTTGGATCCATTGTTTTTTTGTTTCTTCAATTGTGTGGACTATGTGTCCATTTGATGAACTTATATAGTACAGGGGTTAGATAATAGGTAAAGGAAAATCTAATTTATGGTTTTGAACAAAACTGGAAAGATTTTAAACCGATTTGATCTCCTATTAACATTGACAATTTTTTGTGATTTTTCTTTTGGTTAAGAAATAATAGACTATGGAAAGAGAATATTATTTTCCATATTTAGTCAAACTTATTGTATTTTTTAGAAGTAAACTAATTTGGAAGTTTGAATATATTTAATTATCATCAAATCACCTATGCAAATAAGTCTATAAGTGAATGTCATTGATTGGTCCTTTTACTCTTACTTTTTGAAAAGAATTGATTTAATGAATAACACATAGTTGGAAATATTTATTGTTTCTAAAATCATCCTGTATTCTTCCCATTTTATTATGATTCATCAATAATTATGATAGCAATTTCTTTAACTACTAATGTACTTTAATATCAATAATTTCAATTAGATAACTCTTTAGAATTATCATACTAAGTTTGAATATTTTATTATTATTATGCCGTTAATTTTTGCCATTAAGATTCATAATGTGTGGAATTTTATATGAAATTACTTGATTGGAATGCTGGAATTAAGCATTCAAAACAATACGTTAATCAAGGATTTTTTGGAACTATTATGTTTTTTTTTTGTATTGGAGACCTATTCTGCATTAATTGAAAATTTGCCCTATTTTTCAGTGGCAATAAAAAAGATAGGGTTATAATAGTAGTTTTTTTAATTATGCTACTTAATATTTTTACTTTAATTGTAATAGAATTCGTATTCGAATTTCAAAGTATTAACCGAATTAGACAAGAATTTGGTTAACCAAACCAATTGAGAGTTTGGTAAAACTAAAGTAAGCTTATTCATGTCATAGGCTATAAGCCATTTATTAACACACTCATATTAATGAAAAGAATAATCAATATTAAAAAATCACTCAGGGTCAACAAAAATAATTAAAACAAATAAGTAGGGAGAAAAAATAAATAAACAACTTGAACTCGGCTCGAGTTAAAACTTGTTCATTGCTCATTCAGATTGTTACCAAGCTAAGACTAAACAAAATTTCAAATTCAATACACAATTAAGACAAAAATTGATATGCTTATTATTTAGTCCAACTCTACTCAAATCTAGCTTTTTCTCTTAATTTATGCGAACAACTCAAGTTTGACTTGAGCTTGATAAGTTAAAAATTCGTTTAGTAAGTGCTTGTTTAGTAAGTTATGGTTATACATATATAGCAACAGATCTGCTGAATGCTAATAAATATTCATAAGTAATAAAATATTATTAAGTAATAAACCTCATCAAGTGCACCTGTATGGGTAGACTGTAAAGCCTTCAGTTAACGTTGTATAACCTGCAACCAAGTTTAGAATTGCAGCTTCCATATATATTAAAGTAGAGGAAAAAGATACTTTTTTGTAATTTAATACCTTGGATATTAGCAAAAAAAAAATTATCTTTAAAAAATACAATCCTTGTCTCATTGAGTTCCAGTTGCTCATGCAACATTATGTTGGCCTTGCTTTCAACCTCCAACTCGTGTTTGACATATACATGTGAACTGGAAATTAAAATATATTATTTTAAATGAGTAAAATGACTCCCAACCTTTGATTACTTCAACCACAAGATTTTTGTTTACTTTTTAACCTACATTTATAGGATTCACTATCGTAGCTATGTTTTATCATCTTCTTGTTATGATCATCAACCTTGATTTCTATAAACATAATGAATATAGAAAATTTGACATGATCAATGGTAAAAATTGCTTCTGGCAAATTGAAGTAACTGAGAATTCTTTTCAGCAAACATATGTAACAAGAATAAATGACATCCATTATGTAGTTGCAGGGAAATATAAAAAGTGAAGATTGAATATAAAGGGTGAAAGAACCAAATTGATGCAAAGAACAGGATTTATATAGCAATTGAACATTATACATTAATGGTAATTTCATTGTTAGCTACACTATCTCTTCCTTAATTTTGGTTTATTTTTTTTTATATTTTAATTTAATTATGGTTTATTTTCAACAGCATCACTTTAATGGCAATATTTCAAAATGGTTAGCAATTTTTTACACGGATTAAATTGAATCGTAAATTTTTAAATTTGGCAACAATTATTAAGGCGGCCTAAATAATTCCGTTGAATTTGGTTAGATTTCAAATTGAATTTGAGGGAATGAAACAGAGATTTGATAGCAAGAATTTGAAAATTTGTCACTGAGAGACCTTTTCATTAACACAATTGGAAATAATTTTGGAATTTGTGGGACTGAGACTTGGCTAACATTGTTGGAAAATAATTGGTACCGGCATGACTAATTATTTCCATATATAATTTGCTTTATGTATGAATTTATTGTTTTCCGTATAAATTCGAAGGTTAAGGTGCCAGTTATGTGCTTTTTTATTATTCAATTGCCTGGTAACCGAAAATTATTACTAAATAATTTTAATTGAATGCATTAAATGGGGCTCTTAATTGAGGAAACTTGAATTGTTGACCGAGAGTAAATGTAAAATGATTCGTATCATTAAATAAAGTTTCCTTAATTTTAATCATTGCTAATTTTGGGTTTCCGCTTTTCATCTCATAGTAGACAGTTTTTCAAAAAAAAAAAAACTATAAAAATGGTCACATGGCAATCATTAAAGATGACAATTAAGGAAAAAACTAAAACCTCCCTTAAAATTGTCATATATATATATAATTAGATTATTAGGTAACTGGCTCCCATGTTGCCAGTTCCACAACATTGTGCATAAATGTTGAAAATCTTAGGCTCAATTGTCAGCAGGAAAGTTTGAGTACCAGGAAAGCAAAAAGTGAGATTTAAGGGACTAAAAGCATAGTTTTCCAGAATTTCTTCACAGACAAGACTTGGGCCTTAGGAAATCCAGGGGATGTGGGCAAGGAGGGGCAATATTGACCCATTGCCTCTTTACATTACGCTTGTTCTCCAGCAAGAGACACTGATTCAAATCTCAGACCTTCTTTGTGAGAGCTTCACATATAAATCCTTTAGTAAATATTCCATTGAAAACAAGTGAGATTTCGGAAAAGGCCTTTGGACATGGATTTCATATACTTCATTAAAAACAAGGCCAATTTAACTAGGGAAGAGGAAGCTACAAGCCATCTAGTGCAGGTATAGATTTAATGGCAGTGGTGGACCATCATTGGGGCAGGAGGTGCTACTGTCCCTTAAAAATTTTGGAAAGCTTTAGATAATAGGTACTTAATTAGTTAATTCAAGAAAAATTAAGGGTTAAATATGCATTCTCGCCCCCTAAAAATGATAGAAGAATGTAAATATGAGAGGGCAGTGAGGTAGGCTCCAAAGAAAGTAGGGACTAAATAAATAATTATTCCCTCTAGCTGCTCTAAATGCACCATTAGTCCTATAACTTTTTCAACTCATACAAGTTGCTCCCTTATCTTTGAATTAGTATGAATTAGTCCCAATCTCCAACTTTGTCTTGCCACAACACCGTCCCTCTCCTCCGGGCTTGCCCCTCAAACCAAAAATCTTGGTGTTTAATGCTCAAGGCTTTAAGAGAGGTGCGGTTATTCAAGCCCCATTCCTACATCAACTACTATGTATTCCCACAAGTAACCTAAAGAGAACGTGAACTTGGGGCAATCCCCATTTGGAAAAAATGTCATCATTGGACAACCTTCTATCACCAGTTTACTGAGAGACATGAGACATTTCAATTTGGTGGGATGACCTATTCTGGAATGAACTCCACCATTTGACAATCATACATAATTAAAGGTTAAACAGACCTTTGGTGGTTCAATACTGATGGTGACTTCAGTTTTTGAAACCTACTTATAATAAGAACGTGAATATTACTGGTTGAAAAGAAGCCGCTCACTGAGCCTTGAAGCCTCAAAAGTTTAACTTGGTCCGGTCTTTGCATCCTCCAAAAGGGCAAGATTCTCAAATTATGACAGTTGAAAATGCTATTTGCCTTGGGTAGAGTCTGTAGATTCTTTTAAATCTACTAGTCAAGGAGATTTAATAGTGGCTAGTGACTTACATGCTAAAAATGACACAAGATTAGAGCATCTGTCGATTCTCAACTTTTCAAGCCACAGGGAGGAGCATCTTTCATTAGCTTTCCACCAAAGTACTGTATTCACTTAACTCCTTAAAACCCTTTTACATGATTTAATCTCCTGATTAGCTAACTGCCAATTCCTTTTAGGTTAAATCACTTGTGTTAACGTGTTATAAAATTATGAAAATGGACCCGATTCCTAACTAACTACGTTTGGCCCTGAAATCACATGAAATTACAAAATGTGTCATTCATGCTTCTCCTTTGTTAACCTGCTGCCCGCCACTGCTTGCTTCACTGATGGCATCCTCCAAACTTGATCCACGTCCTACCTCCGCTGCTCTTGCGTTAAATTTGAAGGAAAATATATGATAAAGGCTGGATCATGCCCTTGAGCAACCCTTTCATGTTCTAGTCGAGCAATGGAATAATCCGGACACCATTTGTAATCCCTATCGTCAATTGTTCGTTGTGATTCTGATCCATTGTTGCGATTCTAATCCATCGCGAACCATGGCTGCTCATGGCTGCTTCTCAAAGGGTACCCATTTCATCGTCTGGGACACCTATTTGTTTCAACCTTCGCATCATCAACAGTCAGCCTCTAATCCTTCTGCACCATGTCCATGGAGCTACCTTACCAAGTTTTCGCCGGAAACAGATGAAAAATAAAAAACCCACAACCTTGATTCCCAACTTTCATCCTCATCTGCCTTTGAATCCCTTAAGACCCATCTCATCCATGACCAAGAACCATGAAGGATTCCATCTAATGTCGACTTTTGCTTTTCAAAATAATCAAAGATCATCGTCTAGTCCTTTGATGTAGAGGAACGGCGGTCGGCATCTAAATTTGCTTAGCAAGGTCGATTGCAAGAGCCAAGAACAGATTTGGGTGAGTTAGGTGTGGTTTTGTCTTTTTTAATATCGGATCGTGTGTTTGACCCATTCTAAAATGAAAAAAACAAGTTAATTGAGCCGCATTAACTTGTAACGAACTGGCATTTAAATATTAGTCAGCTTGGAACTTTTAAACTAAGACTTAGTCTAACCATTAACATTTATAGTTTTTGCTGCAAAATCAATTCAAATCCCAGTCTGCAGCCGACGCTAGCTCATATGGAGCGAGAAGTGTCTGGACCACGTTTCCATTCTATAGAGATCTATAGCCTGTCCATATATAAATGGCAGACATTTTTGCAAGCACTGATTATTTTCTTGGCCCTCATATTCATTAGCTTCAACCATCTATCTGTATCTGGTGTAATCTAATCCGCTGTGTACATCAAAAGGGACGCATGTTGTGTCATCCTCACTGAAGGCAACTTATTGCTTCTCTTGCCCACATACAAACACATAGAACAAGTTCACTCACCTACCCATCTGGCCACAATTTCAATGAAATTACTATTCCACAAGTCAAGATTGAAGGGCATGTTATTAACTGAATGAAACTCCCTCAGACGTACCCCTCGTGGAGATCAAACGAGTGAAAAATAATTTAACTGAACGAACTCTTCAGCAGTTAAAGGAGTTTGGTTTTAATCCTTCTTAATAAATCCATAGCAGTTACAGCGAAAGGAAGGTTCTTCTGTTGCCATGAATTCAGAATTTTGCAAAGAACTAGTTTGACCTGGCTTATTGCAGTAGAAGTTGCAACTGTGACGTACCATTCTAGAATACTTTTTTAGAATGCATGGTTCTTCCTTGTACTTTTCGATTAATCAAGGTTTGGGCAAGGTAATGTCTTAAACTGAGGTACAAAGAAGCTAGGAAGCTAGGTGATTTCAGTTTGGAAAGTGACCCTAGCTTCTGATTTAATTTACTTTTTTCTAGAGCACTGTGAAAACTAGCCTTACAAAATTCCGTAAGCTAGTTCAGCGGAAATATTATATCAACATGAAGTAACCGATTTCCATTATAAGGGGTTTTGTCGCCCCACCACACACCTTTTCTTGGAAGCTTCTTTGCAAATTATATCGATCGTCCTAATTCAATGAGTTTCACATTTGTGCCCCCAATTCTGCGAATTCACAAAGCAATGCCTGCAATCCTACGAGAAAACAGAAAGTAGAACCCGCCAGTTATCCTTGAATAGACTTGGAAAATCTTAACTTGAAGCAAAAGCAGGCTCCAACTTTAACCTCTAACCCACCTATTCATGCTTCTTCCCTTTAAATTTTCCCTTCGGAATCCTGCTCAAAACACCCGCATCGAACTTCCTATAGTGATTCCGAAGCTGCCCAAAAACATCATATGCAAAGTTGTCAACTTGGTCTTCATACCTCTCATAAAGGACTGGCAGCGTATGAGCTGCAACAAAACCTTCAAAAAATAGAAAATAGAGACAATGAATATAAAACCAAAAAGAAGGGAAAGCCTCAGTTACTTCAACATACAAATCCTTTAATTAAATTGGTATTCATAGTTTATAATCCCAACTTGCACATTGAAATGCTTTTACCTGCAAACAGAGAAGCATTTGCCTATAAAGATTGTCTCAATATTTGACCTCGTGTCTATGGTGAATGAGGACATTTCCACAAAAAGGTGGCAAAAGAAGAGAACAATAGCTGTGTTCTGTTGGTATTCATTTCAGTTTTTCATAAAGCACCACCAGGGCACCAACTTTTACAAAGGTAGACTATACTCTGCAGGCTCTTCCCTACGACATCTAAATTCCCCCTACATTGCTTATGCAAAGACAGGAACGGCGTTCACTGGTCTTCATGCAAAAGCAAAGATGACCAGAATGTGCCAGGCGAAAACAATTAGAGTTCCTTACCAATGTAAAACACCGTTAAAAAGTTGAACCAGCTTCCTATAATAGCAGCGACCCACAAGCTTAACACAACCTACAAAGACATAAATGAATTATCTCTCTGACAAATTATTTTATATATATGAGCACAGTTATCAAGCCAACAGACCCAATCAAACACAATGCTTCACAACATTTTGAGCAGCAGAAAACAGTTTTACACTGCGGTCCAGTTTTCTGAATAAGCAAACCCATCTGGTTTGATCAGCTCAAGACTTTACATACACCAAAAAGAAAGATCAGGCCTTCCTCTCTTTATTTTGGATACATATTATGCAGAGAAAATTCCAGGTGATACTAAGATCAAAAGGTTGGAATATCATAAACATTCTCCCAAAGAATATTAGTCCTCATGCAATTGACAGTTCAACTGGATGGGTCAGAAGCTCCTGATATTCTGTCGTTAAATGAGTGAGCTAGTAGGCACTAGTTCAAATCCCGTCAACATATGAGAATCATGTTACGTGCATGGTAAGAAATGTTAGCCAGAATCATGGGGAACTTGTTTGCAAGATACACGCAGAATTGATCATTTCTAACTCTGGACCTACCACAAGAAATTGTTTCATATTTGCTCCACATGCAACATCTTGGAGAAACTGCAATGCTCGGTTAACTTCAAAACCAACAGTAATGCCAATTTTAACAAATAAATCCTCTGGCAACACAAGACGAGGGGCTTTTGTAGGCGACCTGTTGCAGGGAAAAATTGAATGCATATATCTATAGATACACAATATAAGACAAAGCTCACCACTAAATTGAATGTATTGTTACTTCACATACCGATTAAATAAGCCAGACGCATTTGACCATAGAAACTGAGCAAGCATACCAAGAACCAAAGCTAAGCATACAAGAGTCAGAAAATGGTAATTTAGCCATTCGAAGAGAATCCAGACAGCTGTAGCACCCATTAAAACACTGGCTGATATCTTCTTGTTCCTCCAAAGCAATACATCAGCAGCTACATAATTTCAGGTGCAATATTAGTGGTGCAGGATTTCTAAAACGAAAGCAAAAAAGATAACGGAAAGGAGACGGTAAGGGTCATACACTTTCCACCACCCAAAACATGATGGATAGGCCTCTGGCGTCCAAACAATCGATTAAAACGGGCAGTTACTGAGTCTGATTTATCATCAGAGAAAAATGAAACAGACTTGTGCTTCCCGACACTATCAGCTAGTGTTTCCACTATGTTGTCCAGGAAGTTCTCCGTGGTTATCTTTTCAGGCATTGTTCCTCTCCTTTAAGAGGAAAAACTCAAATTATTGACTACATGAGAAACTCAGAAAACTATATTCGATATATTCCAGTAGCACCACAGTATGACTGGCACTAGCTTCATATCCGAAAACTTTCAGGTCGGTAAAACAGTTGGATTATGCGTTCACATTACAACACATTATGCTCGAGAAAATAAACTTGTGAAAGGGAAGACAATCCTGGACATAAATTCCTAAAAAACTTTGGCTAGGGGCATTGTGGAGTGGGATTATTTTTTGATACATTTGAAGCTTAATAGTTTTGAAAGGCTTTCTTTAAAAAATGACCAACGGGCGAGAAGTTGGAAGGGTAGAAAGCACGAGGGTAGAAACTTTATAATAGAATTAATATTCAGAAAGCAACAATTATAATCAAATCCTCCACCTACATAAAGAAAAACATAACATAGTATTTCTACTACACAACTTACTAGACAACAGAGCTTAACAACAATCAAACGTGATATAGACAGCAATCGAGCAGGGAAAACGAGAATAAATCACAAAAAGAAAAAGAAAAGAGAGAAAGGGGGGGGAGGTCATGCACAAATCAATGAAGACTGTAAGGGTCAACCTCCAGACAACAGAAACTCATTACCACAAAACCGGTAAGCCCACCAAAGAAGACCAAAACTTTAAACATCAAGGGTAAGAGATCAAAAGAATCGAAACCCATCAAACAACAATCATTGGCAACTTAACCTGTCGGTAGTTTTTAAGAAACAAACCGGGGAATGCAAGAACAGGTGAAACCAACGAAGGAGCAGCGAACAGAACGCACCAGAGAGCCGAGGTGCTATATTGTACTTGGGAATATCGAAGAGATGAAGCTTGAGAGCCAGAGGATCACTGAATCGATAGCGTTCGGATTTTATACTGAAATATCTTCATTTAATCGTTTGGTGGCTCTGCGGATGTGTATGTGTGGGGCACGTGAAATTAATCGGATTGGGCAATTTGCGTGAGCTGACTGGAAGTTGATTGTCTTCTTCCGCCAAAGGTTAACTAATAAATCTTAAATTAGCCAAATGAAAAAACTTTTGTGATTTAGCTCAAACTTTTGTGATTGTCTTCTTCCTTTCCTGACGCCTGGCCCTGGCCTGGCCGCCTTGTACAGGTACGGGAAGACGAGTTTCGTTTTGACGGGGTTATAACTTTCTGGCAATAATATTTCCAATTAACAATAAACCAATTTCCGAATTACGGACGAGTTAGGGAATAGGGATGTTAGTTTAAGGTAAATTACACACACCTCATGAAGTTTTTACAATTAGGAATATCGTCATCTGCCAAGGCCTTAACTGAAATTTTTTTTAAATTATATATTAACGATATTTTACTTTATAATATCTTATTATTATTATTATTGGGTAAAATCCATATTTAGTCCCTAATTTTAAAGATCATCCTAAAGTTGTCCCTTAACTCCAAAAATAACTATTAAAGTCCCCTAATTTAACTAATGTGTCCTATTTTGATCCATACTGTCAGTTTTTCTGTTATTTTGGATGAAAATTGCCTACGTGTCACGTGGCATATATATTTTCACATGCAGGGGCATATGTTCTTAGGGGCTGGAGGGGCGGGCACCCCCCTAAAATTTTAAAAATTTTTATTGGGTACTTGGATATGTGATACAATTGTAGAAAAATTAATAAGGGGCTCTAGTATATTTTATCCATTTAAGGTCTCAGTCATTTTCTTATTGAGTAAATTGCATGATAGTCCCTAATCTTTAATTATTATTTTGTTTTAGTCCCTATCCTATTAAACATTCTGTTTTGGTTCCAAACATATTAAAAACATTTTGTTTTAGTCCTAAATCTATAACAAAAAATGTTTCATTTCGGTTTCATTGCATGAAATTTGTTAACTCAAAATATTTGTCAGATAAAAACTTTTTTGATCATAATTTGGACTATCCAGTAAATGTTATAAAATAAATTTAATTTGTATAATATTTTTTTATAATTAATAGAAAATTCAAATAACTATTTTTACTCTATAAATTGAACTTAATTATTATAAATTTTTGAATTCAATGTGTCTATATTATGTAAACTGTCTAATGAATTTTGAGTTGTAAACTTTTGAAATAAACTTAGTTATTATAAACTTTCAAATTTTATATGTCTATATATAATATTATTTAGTATTTTCTATTAGTGATTGTAAATTTATACATGCTAACAACTCGTTTCACAACACCCCCCCCCCCAATTTGAATTTTTTGCTACACCCCTGCTCACATGGCAGCCTCTTTTATAATAAGAAGTGACTAAATTGGAAGAATAATAAAGTTCAAGTTAAAATTGACATGAAAAGTAATTTTAGGGACCTAGAAGGTTAGTTAACCCAATCTTCCCCAATCTCTGATTCGATTGTTTCTGCCCCTCTTCGATTTGATCACTGTCGCCACCCTTCTCCTTATCTTGAACTCAAATCATGCTTGTTGCCTTAACACTTTTCTTGTTCCCTATATTCTCTCTCTCTCTCTCTCTCTCTCTCTCTCTCACAGCCTTCTCCAGAATCAAAAACGAGAAAAAACCTAGAAGACAAAGGCCGGATTTGTCTGATTTTGGAACGAGCTCGAACCATTTCATCACTAGCCTAAGAGCACAAAGATCAAGATGCCGGAGCTAGTGAGGCGGTGGGAGCGGCAGTAATTGACATTGGCGGTAGTGAGGTGGTGATGGGCGTAATCAGTGAAAAGCACCTGTGAGAAAGAGAAGCACAAGCGTAATCAACATGTGCAGTAGCAAGGTGGTGGCAAGCGTAATTGGCGGAGAAAAAGGACAAGCGTGGCGCCAATTAGATAGTCGAAGACGGGAGATGGGGAAATAGGGAGATAGGGAGATGGAGGGATGGAGAGGCGGAGGTCGGCGGCGTAGTATTGACAGAGAAGGCTTGGGAAAGAAGATTATGGATGAGACCATATTTTAGGACTTTAGGATTATGCATTTGAATCATTTTAGCCTGAAATTTATTGTTCTTTTAGTTTAGTCACTTACTGTCATGAAAGAGACGAACACGTGGTAGTACGAGTGCCACATAAGTAATTTTCATCTTAAGTAACGGTAGAATTGACGGTAGGGACTAAAATATGACACTTTAGTTTAGTTAATGGACTTTAATAGTTACTTTTAAAGTTAAGGGGCTAAATATGGATTTTATCCTATTATTATTATTATTATTATTATTATTATTATTATTATTATTATTATTATTATAAGACACTTTCAAGTCACTCCCACTATATTTTAATAATTTTGATGAGTTCACACATCCACTTTGCTCTACTCTTACTGTCATTTAGGGGTGATCACTATTCTGTTGAAACTGAAAAAATTGAATTAATTCAGAAATTTGATTTGGTGAATTTGGTTTTCCAATTCGGCTTTGGTTGAAACCGAATAAGAAGAATATCAGTTTCAATTAAGGTAGTCAATTATTTCAATAATCGAACAAACCAAATTTTTATTTTCTATGTAAGTTGACAAATATGAAAGGAGTGGGGGCTGACTGTAAGGGAAACATAAGGTTGATGACTTACGTTGCGTTTGGCCATCTTAGCTTGGGAAAACAAAATAAGCAACGAAACACAATGGCAGCCTGGTACTCCAAAGATGGCACCTTATTCGAAGGCAAAGGAGGTCATGGTGGAGAAGCCCATTGTTGACAAAGATCCTCCTTTGCTCGAGACACCGCTGCTGACTGCCCACTGGAATCGAGACACTTCTGACAATTACTCGTCGGTCGAGGAGGAAAAAGCTCCAAAGTTCACTGCGAATGAGAGAAAAGAAAAAAGAGGCTGACATGGCGCAATGGATGAGGAAGAGAAGTTGAGGATTTTGCTCTCAAACGCCTAATTTTGGCTGAGATTCATGGAGAATGTTCATGGAGAACTTTCTCCTGCTGAGATTGTGGAAGAAGAACAATTTTGAGTAAACCTCAAATTGCTCCTCCATGTCTAATTAATAGTTAACAAAGGTATAGATATTCATAGTATTACATTTTAGTCACTAGATTAAAAGTTAGTATTTCAATTATTTCGGTGTGAAATTGAACCGAACTGAAACAATTCGGTTTGGTTTTACTTCGGTTACATTATTCATTTTTGTTAATTTAATTTGTTACAATAAAAAACCAAAAAAATTAAAAGTTTCAGTTTAATTTTAACCAAATTAACCAAATGACCACCTATGCTGTCATTGATGTGGATAAGGCCTCGACATATAAAACTGGGCCAGCCCAGCCGCTACAGATTTACAAGCTCCATATTGGGTTGTCTTAAATCTTAATAGCAGCAGCTTGACAAATGACGACAGTGGTCCTCCAAACTTAATAAAACGTATATTAAAGCCATCAAAATCTTTAAAATGTATATTTAATCCCTGTCAGACTGTCAGTGTGAAACTGGCGCAACCCACGTGTACAAGAACACAGAGTAGTGCCCCTGTACAGTGTGCAATATCCACACATAAGTACCTCCTTAATATTTTTGCATAATTTTTTCATTTTAGGTTTCTTTCTTTTTTCTTTTTTTTTTTTTAAATTTCTTAAAGTTTTCTCTTTTAATTTGGTGCTTGTGTGATTCTAATTCAGCAAGCTTCTGAACCTGAGCTCCATCATATGCTTGTTAATAAAGAGGACATTTTAATTTGTGTGGCTTTGCATGTGTAATGTTTATTTGGCTGTCACTCATATTGGATCAAACTTATTTAGCAGCAATATAAGAGATATGCTGTTTTATTTTTTTTATTTTTATTTTTTGATATTTAGAAGTATATTTACAAGTATATAAGAGAAAATGTATTAATAGTCTAAGTAAGAGATGAAAAATGCTAGCTTTTTCAGGACTCGAATAATAACAGAACTAGCTTTGTGCAGTATTTTTTTTTTTAAGGGATAAGGAGACCAGATTCAAATCCTGAATCCTTTTATAATATCCCATAATGCTTTAGCTATTAGGCCAAAGCCGTGGAGACTATCTTGTTTTAAATTTAGATAAAGTTTGATCCACATGAAGTTTTTCTGCTCCTTGAATGCTAAAGGTGCTATTTGCAAATTAAAAGCATATATGCATAATTAATTATATTTTATGAAACATAAAGGTAATCAAATGCACCTGTGACCGTGGAGATAATATTTTGGGAAAACTACCAAAAGTCTCCTGAGGTACAATTTTGTCCCACATTTTTCAGAAATCTACCTTGACCCCCTCTCAAAAGCTTAAAATCCCTACACTTACCCCCTCTACCACTGACATCCGTTAAAATACTTAAACTAACCTACACTTACCCTCTACGTAGAAAACAGAAAATACTTGTTTTGCCCTCTTAGCCTTCTTCATAAAAATTTTGCCCCCAATGTTTGCATATAATGATTTACCTCCTTTAGCTAAAACTACCCCATCTTTATCCTAGAACCAAGTTCATCGCTGCCGCCCCCACCCATGCACGCCACCAAAATCTCTCTCTCTACGCAAACCCACAGATTTCTCCTTGCCGATTTCTCTCCTTCTCCTCGCCGCCCTTTCTCCTCGCTGAACTTATCCCTCTCTATCACCATACTCGCCTGGGTCTGCTCATCCGTCTTCCCTTCTCTCTTGCCTGAGTCTCTCTTCGTCTGCCCTTGTCTCTAACCGAACTCATCCCTCCGCTGCATGTTCGTCCGGAGATCGGGAACTGCTCAAGCGTCGAAATCGTCCGGAGATCGAGGCGGCGTCAGAATTGAGCCAGCGTGGAAATCGTCCGAATGTGGCACCGAAATTGTCGCAATCCTCGCGGAACCATTTACCTATTTGTGAAGCTGTGTTCGCCTGTTTAAGCGAGAAGGTTATGTTGCTTCGCTAGGCAATCTCCGTACTCACACTTGTAGTTCTATGCGTATTGTTTCATCGATTCGATTCATTCTGATTGATTCCTCAGGCCTGAGGTTTAGGGATTTCTGGGTTTGACCTTTTGGGGAGACGGGGAGGGATGGAGGGAGATGGTTGCAAAGCTTGGGGGGGCAAAGTAATCGAGTAAAGAAGGCTAGGAGGTTAAAGCAAATTTTTTCCTTTTTTTCCTTAACAGTCATTAACAGAGTTAGCCCCGGAGGGGGATAAGTGTAGTATGAAAACTTTTGAGGGGATAAGGGTAGGTTTCTGAAAAATGGGAGACAAAACTATAGATTCGACCAAACCTCAATGGATTTTTTTGGTAATTTTCCTTAATATTTTTTAGTGTTAATGAAAATAATATTTTCGTGAATCCCCTTCCCGCAAGGCTTTTTTTTTTTCTTTTTATTTCCTTGAAACATAAAATTATAGGTATAAGTTCTTAAAATTATTTGGGCCACCTGCATACCTAATTCAAAGGGTATTTACCATAGAATTTTTCCAAAATTATAAAAGTTTTAAAGGTGAAAACCGTAGGTTGTAGTGTCATCTCCGGCCTCTTCAGGATGTATTCACTTAAGTGTTCCATGAAATCAATTCTTGAACAAGATTAATTTAACGGACATTAATCCAGAACTCTAAAAAGCAACACAACTCATAGTCTTCGGTTCCTCCATCCTCCAACCACCCACAAGATTAATTGTCACATGAAGGTGGATTTTACTCCTCTTGTGATGGGCAACGACATATAGCCTAACAGTGTTGAAATCCAATTTGCTCTACATCAGAATTAGTTGTACTTAATTTGAAAATTTTAGGATTTTAGACTTGTTGGTGAACCCTAATCTATATCTATAAATAGATATGAAAACAGGTAGTTTGGCCATATTGTCATTGCACACAGAAAACAAATTTCATACCCAATGAAAAGATGACACATGGATTCTTTAAACATGCAGAAGATGACACGTGGCGATTTCCCTAAATACCCTTGTTGATAAACACGTGCCTCACTTTTATTCGTGCAGAGATTTAGTGAAATATGTTTTTTTTCGTCTAAACGAAACGGTAGCAAACCCCACATTTTACTGTCCCACTAACTGTGCCGTTATTCTTATCCCATAACTTATAGTTTCTATTGTCAGTTACCCTTGTCTCGGAGCCCACTTCCTAAAACAGTTATCGACTATCCAAATATCAACTACCTTAGTCATGCACGACCTATGCTTTGTTTCACTTGTCAGTTACACATTGCTACTATATAAACCATGATAGTTAACCAAGAGCTTCTTAACCTCTAATTCCATTCACCCAGCTCTAGCCTTCCTTCAACAAGAGTTGTTCTTCACCACTGTCCTGCACAAGTCATTTATTGTATCATTTTCAAATAACTACTAACTTATTTGTGCTATTTCCAAATAAATCTCATTTCCAACCCTCAGACGCCAATCAAGCAGGAAGGAAAAGCATATTCGAAGCAGGTATTACTTCTGAGGTTTTTACCGTAATGAACGTTATAACTTACACAAACTGACAATGGTGTGTTATGTCCTCACTGCAGGTTCTTTCGCAGAGGACTAAAGACATCATAAACAAGAAGATATACCACCAGTGACAAACAGGCCCTAATTTCTTATTAGTTACGTGCTATGTGTGCATTAGTTAGTTTGCTATTATTCATGAACCTATCTATGTTTCCTAGAACAATTTTTTTGCTCTTCTATCCTCCAAGTCGGATAACTCAAATATGCATAAGAATTTTAGCTGGGTTAATTTTAGGTTGGTTAATCTTGATTGGGAAAGTGCAATGTCATTGTCAAAATTGTTTTTACAATCCTAATTGTTTAGAGTCCTAACGATTACTTTACAATCCTGATTCTTTAGTGTTCTAACAATTCCTTGGAAAAGTGCAATGAGTACTTTTGTGCAACCTACTATCTCAATTTTTTTTTTTTAAAAAAAAGTTACTATTTTTTTAACATTTTTCAAACAATCTAAAGATTATAGTATGTGTTTAATTCTTATTAAGCTACCCATATTCTAAACTCATCCATTTTGATCTGGTATATTTATTACTGTAAAAACATAAGCCATTTCGTCTATGCACACACTAGATTAACTACGTATAATACTTAGGTAAGGAAGAAAAATTGAATTGTTTACCTTCGCCACTGTTTTCCTAGCATTGATAGCAACTGCTCTCAATCCGGCCATCATAATCATGGCGTGTGTCTCAGTTTACATAGATGGGAAATACACAACTCAGATAGATGCAGAACACATATAAAATAAGATAGTCAAATTAAAAAATAGAGGGAAGACACAGTCAATTTTACCTTTGGCCTTTTTCTCCAAGCATTGTCAGTGACTGTTTCTCAATCCATCCATCCCAGCTATGGCGTGTGCCTCAGTTTACATAGATGTGGAAATCAACAAGTTAGATATAAGCAGAAAACCTAGCAGTAGCACTACCAATTTGTCTTATTCTGATGAAGCTTTTTAAATTACCAAAGAACTAACATTGTTTTTTCTCTTTTCTAAAATGTACTTTTGATCATCACCATACCGACATGCAGATATTGAACAGGTTTTCATATCTAAATGGAGCTAAAGAAATTCCTTTAAATTGTTGAAGAGGAAAACAATAGAGGTTTGTAGAAGAATAAACCTCGATTAAAATGGGAGCAAAAACTAGAAGCTGCTACAAAGGCCAAGGCAGAGGCAGATGCAAATCTAAGAGAAGATCTGTATTAGACTCAGATAGTGATAGTGACAGCATTGATGGAGGGAGAAAGATAGGGAAAAGAGTGAACAAGCAGCACAAGAACCATACAAACTCGAATTCTAATGGCTATCAGAGGAGAAAGAAGAAGAAATCCAAGCGCAAGCTGAAGAAATGATCTTCACGTGCATGCAGTGATAGCAGCAGCAAGTATGGCAGTGGATCAGTAGAAGATGAAAAGAGAAGGCGAAAACGTAAAAGACATAAACATCATGATTGAAGGTCGTATTCTGATTCTTATAGTGAAGATGATGGCAATAGAATTGAAACAAATGAGTCAAGCATTGTAGGCAACATCAAGGGTCAGCATTAAGTGATTCAGATTCAAACAACGAGCATGAGCACAAAAGAAAAGAACACATAATACATTCAGATTCAAATCGTAAGAGGACACAGGCTCTGCCGATAAATCAACCAAAAAAACATTCAAGATTTGAGAGACATAATACATTAACAGACCAGGGACCAAAAGATTAGAACCCGAAACATGAAAGATAGAACTCCAAAAACCATTAAGCCTTTCAACCGAATCATTTCGAGGAAAGAACACATGAGATTTTGTTTTAAAAACAATGCGACGCTGCCAACAAAAAATACATAACTCTTGCCGGCGTCGACATCGACATCGGACTCCAGATCCAGTATCCATGTGAGGTTCATGATGCACCAGCAGCTGATGACTATAAACACTAGGCACCAGCTGCCTGCCGTATCCTCATATGTCAGAAAATAAACACAAACGTATGAAACCCAGCCGATCCACACAGATGTAGAAAAAATGTTTTTGTTTTTGAACAAAAACTTTGAAGAATATTACAAGGGACACAAAGACTGGCCGATTAGTAAAAGACAAGGAAAAGCTTGACTTTTTCTCGCCTATAAAGGTGGCCATGGCGGCGCACAACAAGCTTGCGGCAACGACCGAAGAGTTCCGGCCGTCTTACACTGCAGGATTCATACGGTTAGGTGATGAGAGACGGCGAGAAAAGAGGGGAAAGGTTAAAGGTTCTAGGGTTCGGACCAGCTGCCATTTTTATAGGCAATTGTAAAAGCTATTCCTCCGTTAAGCCTTCAGCTCTCCCTCCTCCGCCAATGAGCCGTAACATTAATTTACTCTCATGCTTATTTCCGTACCCGACCGGCCCATTCCTTCTTCGTTACTTCTGTTGGGCTATTTGAAATTATGGATTATGTGTTTCTACCCATTAAACAATGCGACATTGTTTTGAATAGCTTTTAATTTTTTTTAGTTCGGTCCATAATCCTCAGCCCACTTATTGTGTGCTTTTGAATTTTTTCCCTAACCAAAAATGTGGCCCTTTTCCTATTTTATTTATAATTTTTTTCCCTTCCTAAAAAACATTGCCCTTAATTATTTTTCCCTACTTCTAAGTATTTTCTCTTCCAAGAAAAAAAATCATCCGGCTCTTTCAAACTGATTTTTTTTTCTTTGGGCCCATTCATCTTGGGTAGGAATATGTTTTATCTAACAAGTGTTTTAAAGATACCGATTCAATGTGCTGCATGACTTTAATTGTTTATTTATACTCTTAAATTTATTGTTCATTATTGTTATTTTTTAATTATACTATTTTCCTAAATTATATTTTCTCCCTTCGGCCCTCAACCATTTGAGTTGGCCCATTTTTTAATCATTGGGTAACATGTTCCGATTAAATAATTAAAATCATTTAATATGAATAATGTTATCCCTTCTATGTTTTTCGTCACATACCAATATATTATTTTCAATTTAGCCCAACATTGGTTAATTCTATCTTGGCCAACTTTGGCCCAAATAGTTAATATTTATTTTTCGTACTATTTGGGCCGCTTATTTAATTATGCGTCATCTATATTGTTATTTAAATTTATGCATGCATAATGTTTAATAAATTTAATTTGTTATTCATACTTGAAAATTTATTTTTAAATATTTTATCTACTTAAAATTATTTCCAAATATTTAATATTTAAATCTTAATATTTTAAACAAAGTTTCGAAATAAAAATATGGGAAAATTATGTTTTAGTTTTTTTTTATGTTTCCTTAATTTTATGTTCTCCGTCAACTACAAAAATATTAATATTTTAAACAAACTCCAAGAATAGGAAAATAGGAACACAAAAAAAATATGAAAATAATACATTAATTTATTTTGAATTCCCCAATAATTTTATCTTAATTACTTAACTATTTCATGTACAACATTGCTATGTCAAAGTTTATTTATATTTGTTTTTGGTGTATTAAGTACATGGCAATTATTAAAAAATATTTGATATTAAAATATTAATACTAATCCGTTAAAAACATATTTTTAAAATAGGTCAATACAAATGTAATATATTATTAAATTATTAAAATTAATATTTTAATCAAACTTTACCTAATCATTTAATTTGTTAAACGTCCAAATCATTCTTTGCATGTTTAAGGGCAACTGGTATTATTTACCTTCTTATTAACTATACTATACTTTTATATTCATTTCTGTTGACCTCTCTCACATTACCTACATTGCATTCACTTATATACTATCTATTTTTTCCTTTGCAGTCAATTACATTTACCATGGACTACTTGCCTTCTGACATTCTTGCCTTTATCCTGTCAAAAGCCATCCTTAGGGTTCCTTATAATTTGGGGGACCTTGCATCTATCCATCATTCACTTGTCATGGCGTTTACTTTCCTAGCTATTTTCTTAACCTTCGATGTCAGATCAGTGATTTGGGGATGGTACACAAATCGCGCTTCTCCAATATTGTTTGCTTTCCGTAATTCTAGCCATCCAGTTGCTGTGCTTGTTGATGGTTTGATTCAATTTTTCAAGTATGGAAACCTTGATGATGGTTTGGACTCTATCTGTTATGCATCCACACATGGCATCCTAGTAGCGAAATACCTCTATGCCATTTTGTCTGCCAATCATGGCCCAGCTTCCTTTGTGCATACCATATCCTACATTCGTACTTTGAAAGTACAAAAGGGTTACAGTTGTCACTTAAGTCCCCATAGTCTCTTTCTGTCCATCACTATCCCCTCTTCTATCTTTCCACTACAACTCAACGTTTCATTCTTTTCCCCTTAAAACTGTTTGTTTTTTGGGCATCCATTCAAAAAACATTTGGGTCACTTTCTCCTCTTTCAATTGTGGGCCGTATCTTGAACCTTTTTTTTATACCAATTATCTACCGGGCTACACTTCTTATTAGTTTTTGTTCAGATTGCTTTTTAGGTGGTGGATTTTAGTGAATTACGTTTGGGTCACGTGCATTTTATTTGTTTCCTATTATGGTCCATTTTGAAATGCTTATATGTGTTTCAGATTTAAAATTTACTATAAATAAAATTTAAAATGTTTTGATTGTGTATAATTTTTTTTAATAATACCAATGTTATTTAAAGTTAAAGTTGTAAATACTTAATTACTTCTTGAGAAATTTTGTCTAAAAATTATGAAAAAAATAAAAAAATAATTTTTTTTAAAAATTTTGGGTTCTTAAATTTTTGGCCGCTGTTTTTTAATTCTTGTAACATTTAATGATTTACATTTTCCCTTCTTTGAAAGATGATTTATATTTTCTCTTGCAATCTAAGTTTTAAAGAACTTGTGTATACAATTACTATAACACATTTTTTTTATATGAACTACTATGTCAGCCGTTAGACGAGTTACGAATTTTTTTTTATAATACCAACATTCTTTAAAGATAACATTGTACATACTTAATTAATTCTTGAGAAATTTTGTCAAAAAGTTTATGAAAAATTAATAAAAATATTTTTTTAAATGTGGGTTCTTAAATTTTTTGCCACATTATGTTTTAAATTGTTGTAACATTTAATATTTTACATTTTCTTCTGCAAGCTGAGTTTTAAACAACATGTATATACAATTACTGAAACATATATTTTTTTTATATGAATTACAATCCCGTCCGTTAGACAGGTTATGAAACTAGTTTTATTTTAAAGTCAATATAGTTCCCAACTACACTTATAGGATCTAAACCACAATTCTTAAACCATAAGCTTCTTGCAAAAAAAAAAAAAAAAAACTACACTATTGGTCCCTGATTCCTTGCTACCTACCTCCCAAAACGCTAACCTCCTCCCTCTGCCGCTGCTACCCTTGAAACACTGCTCGAGCTTCCCTATTGTTGCTCCACAGCCGCCGACCACTCCACGCCGAATTGACAGAGAGGATTGAAGGCTGAGCCAGATGCTAGCCACTCTACGCCAAATAGAAGGAGAGGATTGAAGGCCGAGCCAGACACCACCGTTTCTAGGCCGCCGCCACTCGAATCACACCCAAGCCGCCATCGCTCTAATCGCTACTTTAACCATCACCGCTCCAATCACCACTCCAATTGCCGCTGCTCCAACCGTTCCCATCTACGTGACCGAAACCTCTACGCGACGGATCTCTTCATTTCCTTTGACAAGAAGGGTCTGAGGTACCGCGTAAAAATGAATCGCTCACTTTGTCCATTTCATAACTAGTTTTCACAAGATGAAGAAGAAGCAGAGAAAGGAGGATCACAGAAATGAATTGCTAGCTTAGTCCTAATTCGATTGTGCAATTCTGTAGGGATTAAAAATTTAGGGTTCTGAGAAGCAGGGTAGAAAAATTCAAGGGCTTAAGCTAAGAATGTGTAAATTGTGGGTTGGGTCCCTAAACTATAAATTTAATTGCAAACCCACCCTTAGAAAAGAAAAGGTGGCTAGAAGTCAACATATAACGTCCGTTATTTGCCGAGTCAGTTTTTCCATCTATGACCTAGCGGGACATCTAAAATAGGACTAACACAGCTAACAATTTCATAGTTTTAGGACTACTTTGGTAATTTGACAAGTTTTAGGACTATTTTGGAAAAACGTGAAAAGTTTTATGACTGACTAATATGTTATCCCTTTTAAATTTAAACGTTTTTTTGAAAAACCATGAGAACAGAAGTTGGGAGGTTGTCGGGTTGGGGGCAGTTTACGATATCTTTACCTCAAAGTAATTTCTACAATTTGAAATTGTTTATGCCTTTATGGATATGCTTTCTGAGAGCACCCCTTTTAGAAAATTTCCTCCTACTACTAATGAAGAACAATTTTAAACTTCTGGCCGCCAATCACTTATATAACATTGACTTATGGGTGTTTGAAAGATCAAGAGCCCGAGCATCTCTACTCTAGGACTAAAAGCGCCACTGCATCGAACAATTGGTGAAACAATTTTATTGTTGGAGCAAACTAATTTCTAGCTTAAAAATACTCTCTCACTTCCAATTTGTTTAAGTTACTTTCCTTTTGAAATGTCCCAAATGATGAACCACTTTTTTAAATTGATAATGTTCTGTTATTGAGTTTTATATTTTATTCTCGAAATGCTGATTTATGATAAATAATGCAATAATTTTTTTTAACGATACATTTTGCAAGGACGTTAAAAACTAAAACGTCGTATAAAATTTTATGAAAATATAAATTACTCAAGATGATCTTTTCTTGAAGCAATGCGTCGAATTCCGAGAAGTTGGCGGGGTAAGCTGATATATAGCTAGGAATGATCAGATAGGAATGATCAGAAGAAGAAGAAGGTAGCATCGTAATTGAAATAAGCCAAAAATATTCATGTGGTGGGGTAGCTGTTTGTATTGGTTATGCCAACGCAGTTCATGTGGGATGATCATGCATTGATGGTAACATGCATGTGAAATTATGCATGTAGGGGACAGACTTTATTTGATACTTGCATGAAGTTTTGTTAAAATTACAAACTTTACCCAAGTGCCAAAATTTACTCTTATTATCTTAATTATTTCAATTAGATAAATTGGAAATGAACTTTAAGGATGAGTCAAGTTTGAGCAATTTGCTTCAATTAAAGAATTAACATTGCGTAAAGTTAAGACTAAGTCAAATCAAGCGAATAAGTTGATAAATTAAACTTAGTTTGGAATTTTTATCAACGTTAAATATATAATTGGTTCTAGCTTGAATAGGAAATGTTCTTAACAAGTCCTAAACATGTGCAATTTTTTTATAGGTAGTTGCTTCTACGTTATTTTGCCTAATACAATGTGACTCATATTTTAGAATATATTCATGTCTCAAGATATCCAAAACATTCGTGACTAATCTGTATCATCTCAAAACTACATGCTTACATCAAATAACATAAAAAATTAAAGTAACAGTAGTTTAGGCTGAAGCCTGTAATATGGTAATACTAACGAAATGGTCGAATTCATGACCTACTACTATTAAAGTTTGTTTACGTAGAAAGGGGGCAGACAGATTACCTGAATGGCTGAATGAGGTGAAAAGAAAAAAAGGTCTAAATGTCTATTGTTTCCTTGAACTATTGTGACTCAGACAATTAATCCCCCAAACCACGAACAACATCAATTTGAATTCTGAACTTTGAGAAGGCAGTTACTTTGGTTCTTTAACTTAGTAACTCGGTCATGTGCCTTCACATGACATTTATTTCATTAGTTTTAAAACGTTACCGGCATCTAATTGAGCAAACATAAAACATCATGGACAAAATTACTGATAGACATGACTTTAGGGACTTAAAATGTAATTAAGCAAAACTGGATCACAACAATTGATGATTCACAAACAAATGGTGGGTCTAGTCACAGGTAAGATCTCGAGTTCTATTCTTCTGGTGACAATCGAAGGCAAAATAAGGCTAGTGAAACAAAGCAATGACCATGTGAAACAATTTTATTAGGCACATAGAAATTGATCTCTATTTAGCCTAATAAGTAAATGATTAAAAGCATTTAAGTTGCAATTGCCCGGCACTTAGCCATACTTAGGTGGGGAAACAAAGAGCCATGGAAATCAGGGAATTAGTGTTGGCATCGATAGCATCGAAGGAGGTGCTGCTAGTGGGGTTGAAGCTAGCACCGCCTAGTACTCCAGTGATCAAGTTGAAGACAAAAATAAAAGTGAACACTAGCGAAGTGGTAATCTGCAGGGGCACCCAAGCCAGTTCTTGGACAATAATGGTGGTGGCTATGGTAAAAGTCAGCAGGCCAAACGTTGATGAACAAAAAACCCAACCAAAGGTCAGAGACATGTCACCTATTGAAGCCTTTATAAGACCTATGTTAGAAAAGCCGATTTTTTTCCATGTTTGTGTGGGTGATTTTCTTTTCCTACCCCTAACATGTACCCTAGTTTTCCTTGTTCTATACTAATGGAGGAAGAGGAGGAGAAAGAGATGGAACTTAAAAGTAAAAACAGAGTGATAAACCTAATTTCCCATTATGTTGGTATATGAATCGTCGGCTACTTAATTCACTGGAAAAATGATAGTCATGATGGCCACCTCCATAGGGGCTCTTTGGTCAAGAAAATTCTAGAAATGATAATGAAAGAATTGTGTGCAGGTGGAGGCTCATACTGACCGGATATGGCAGATTTCTAACAAGATGAGAAAAACGAGATGGTGACTTGGGTGTTGAAGATGAAATATTAGAGTGAAAAAGAGAATAAATATAAATTTGAGCAACTATTAAATAGTTTTTTCCTTTTATCAATGCACATAAATTAGATTATCACTCGTCAAAAGGAACAAAGTAACTGCTTTCTCAAAATTTAGAGTCAAGTTGATGCAGTGTGTGGTCCAGAAAATTAACTATCCAAGTCATTATAGTTAAAAAGAGGGAGTTGGGGAGGGCCAGGGGGAAGCGAGAACCGGTACACTGGACTGGACCGCGGGCGATTACAATTGGGAGAAAACCGCTTTAGTCCAGATAGGTCCCGTTGAGTATATTCAATTTTCAAATTCGCCACCGCTCTCAAATCTCCGAGGCATCGAGTGCGACAAGAACGCATCCGTGCCTTCATAACTGTTCCACCATCTTCTTCCCCTCTCCCTCTCTCTGCATCACAATGCCATCGACTGACTCGGACTTCGATCTCACAGTACCTTCTCTCTCTAAAACCCTAATCTCCCTCTCTCCATTTTCGCTTATTTTTCTCTCGCCTTAACTAACTCGCTCCCTCTCTCGCAGTCGTCAGCTCCGCCTGCTTTCTCCAATTCCATGGGGTCAGTTTTCCAAACTCACCTCCATTTTCAAGCCCTTCTCGCTCTGTTAATTTTAATGCTAATTTCCTTCAATTTTCCCTGTTTTTTTTTTTTTTTGTGATGTAGAGAGCATACTTTTGCTGATACTGGAAACTTGGACCAATGCGCCAAGTACTTGAACCAGACGCTCGTCACCTTCGGTTTCTCGGCCTCGCTCGATCTCTTCGCGAATGATCCGGTGCGCCGTCTTTTGATTTGTATGTTTTGCTTTTGTTTTGGCTGATCTGCCGAGTAGTTGGTGATCCGTGCAACGATTTAGGTTTCAATAGCCAGGACTTGCAATTGTATTTATTCGCTGCTGCAGCAGCGGCAGCGCGATATCGAATTCAGAGAATCTGCTCATGACCAACGCCAGCGGTAAGGTTTCGAGTTTTGGTTCGTCAATTGTTGATGGAGTAGCGGTAGGTCGAGAGTAGGAAAAGATCTTAACTCTGAAGTATGAATTGTGGTCGATCTGCTGGAGGCTTTATGTTTGGTATTTTGGATGCATTAGCTTCAATTATCATTTCATGCTTGTAGAGTTGTGGTTGTGAGCTTAGCATTAGTACAAATTCTGTTCCCGCATTAATGGGACATTTTCCCTCCCAACATAGTATCTATATCTTTCTTAGAATTATTCACGATATTCTGTGATGCTCTTTTCCTTGGTAATTTTCGTTCACTTCTATGGGTTTTCTAGGTTATTGTCTGATATTTCGAGGTTAGAGGCCAAAGTTGAGAGGTTGGAGTCCCAGTTGCAAGCTAAAGACAGAGAGATTGCCACAATCACCCGAACGGTTAGAAACTTGTTTGTTTTTCTAAACAAAGTGATTGTAGCTTCCTATCTTGCTTACTGTGGAGAAAACTCTTTTGAGATAGGAAGCCAAGAATACTGCTGCCCTCAAGCAGCTAATTGAGAAGCTACAGCAAGAACGGGATGAATTTCAGAGAATGGTGATTGGGAATCAGGTCCGGTGACTTTGATATGTTGATACTGTAAGACTATATCTTTTACAGTTGTTTCCTGTGAAATGTACAACTGCTGAAAATGTTTCACATGATCTCTTTATGCTACAAAAGCAAGTTAGGACTCAACAACTGCATGAAATGAAGAAAAAAGAGAAGGAGTACTTAAAATTGCAGGTAAGATTTCAGGCCAATTCATTTGAGCTAAAGTCAACGAACTTTTTTTAACTTTTACATCTTTTTTACCTGAAACCAATTTTATTTGAAAGCCAATGTTATGTAGATACAATAATCAATTTGAAAGTAAATTTTTAAGATGTTGTTACATTTTTATGAAATTTTCTTTTTTAAGGCTTGAAACTAGAAAAATTCATAAAAATTTAGTAAGGTTATAAAAATTGTATTTTCAATTGATTATTGTAACTACATAATATTGGCTTTTAATTAAAATTAGTTTCAAGTAAAAAAGATGTAAAAATAAAAATAAGTCATTTTGTAGTCAATTGACTAAAGTTAAAACGAATTGGGTGTTCATCTTTAATTCATTAACTTTGGGCACCGCACCAAATAGATGGACTATAATTGCAAATGTTTCTTATACAGGAGAAGCTAAATCAAGTTGTAATGGAGAAGAAGAAGGAATCAAAATCAGGCATGGAGATAATGAATTTGCTTCAGGTATTAACTGGAATTTTAGTAGTGGTGCCATTAAGAATTCTTTATTCATTTCCAGCTAATGGATCTTATGATGTGTGCAAACAGAAAGAAGGGAGGCAACGTGGGACTTGGAATGGAAAGAAGGCTGACAATGATTTCTATAAAAAGATTGTATGAAGAATGACTAACTTGTTTAAAGTTTGTGGTCTCTTTTTTATGATACAATGGTTGATAATTTCTTGCTGATAGGTGGACGCTTATGAGGCAAAAAATCAAGAATTAATGGCAGAGAATGCTGATCTAAGAGCATTGTTGAGGTCAATGCAGGTATATATATGTTTTGTAGATGAGAAACCAAGGTGTGTGGTACATCATATTTAGAGAATATACAGGATAAAATACTATTCAGAGGTTTCCAGTTAAATTTGTTTTTGTACATATTTGCTTATTCTGTTACACCTTGAATTTTGACTCTCATACCATGCATTTTTTATAGGCAGACATGCGAGACACTATCAACGCTCCTAATGGTTTGCCCAAGCAAGCCTTGGCCACAAATGAAACAACAGAGAATGATGTGTCACATTCTCCATTTGGTGGGAAAACGGTACTAACTGCAGCAGTCTGTGCATGCTTTTTTATATATTGACATGAAAATTGCTTTATGTGAGCTGAAAACTCTATGGTTAATAGGATGTATTTGACCTTCCGTTTCACATGGCTAGAGATCAAATCGAAGAAAGCCTCCGAACTAAGATGGCTTCAATAAAGGTACCATTTGGCTTATGATATATGGAATGTCTTAGTTACATATGAAACTTGTAATCTATTTGTTATGGTGATATAATTTTTCATCTTTTATATCTTTAAAGGAGCGCATGGTTCAGTTACAGGATGCACAGAAAGGTGCAGAAGTAACATCAGAAGCCACAGAGAGGGAGCTTGAACTTGAAGCACAACTTGTTGAGGCAAGAAGCATAATCCAGGAGCAGGTACTGCATTTT
>SMDT01001330.1:0-97596 GCA_005392925.1 Aquilaria sinensis | reverse complement strand
AATATTGATGAAAAATTTTATCTAGAAAAATTTGCTTTCAATTTTAACAGTTATGGATAAAATTACTTTATTAAACCATATAAATTTTGAATTAAATAACTCATTCCACAAAACTCAATTAATAAAGATTAAAAAAAAGAAAAAAATTGGTCAAAAAATTCAAGGACTAAGAAATGAAATGGAAATATTTTAGGTATTAAAATTTAATAATTGATTGTGACCAATGTTTTGCTCTAAAGTATAGTACATAAAAAAATAAAAAAAAATTTAAGACCGAAGGAGCACATAGAAATAATATAGTTAAGTAGTTATTATTTATTTAGTTTGGGACTAAAATATAACATAGTTCAAGCTTAATGACAGAAATGGGAAAGAAAAGATATCGAAGGACTAAAATCGCAATTTAACCATAAGAAAAAGTGAAAAAGGTGACACTCTAAAAATTACAATACATGCCCCCAATATATAATTTCCTTGAAAAAAAAGAACCAAACTTCAAAAGAGTCAATCATATCAACAGAAAAGCAAAAACAAAAAGGAATCAGCACGATTTAAAAGGTAACACTGTACAAGTTTAAAAATTATGAATATATTTTTCTTGTTAAAGAATAATTAACTAAAAAATTTTCTTATCCATTAAATTTCTAATACTTTTTAAATATTGGTAAGAAACTTTTACATTTAGAAAATTCACTTTCTTCTTAATGACTAACGAACAACCCAAATTATTTTATTAAACTATAAAGCTTTTGAATTAAATAAATCATATTATAAAACTCAATTATCAATAATGAGAAGATATGATGAAAATATAAAAATTGTGTTTAATTTATTTTTATTTCTTTAGAGCTCGAACATTGTAACATAAAAAAAAATAACAAAGAAGTTTGGGGAGTGAGAGAGCAAATAACAAGAATATTAAGCAATTATTAAACTTGGGGACCAAAACGTAATACGAGTTGAAACTAGTGACTTAAAAATGGTAAAGGTTAGAAATTATAGGACTGAAAACACATTTAACCACAGAAAAAAGTGAAGCAGGCAGAAATTGAGAAAACTGCAATACGGACCCTCAGGACTCTATCCGCTTGCGAAAATGGGACCGGACTTAAAAACAGTCAATATAGTCCAGAAGAAAGAAAAAAAAAAAAAAAAGTTCCACTGTTCATGAACAGAAACCCAAAGTTGGCAATTAATATATAATTTTAATATCAGTCAGTTTAAATTAATTACTCAATGCAATTAATATATAGTTATAATATCAGTCAGTAACACAAAAGTGTGGTATCCCTCATGTCAATGGGTCATATTCCTCCTTATGCTCTTCAGACGTTGACAAATGATGAATGCTTGCAATTGTTTACCTGACATGCTTTAGATACAGAAGATTTTGAGGCACACCCACACCTTGGAAAAATTGGGAAGGAAATTGTAAAGAAATGTCAGGGATTACCCCTAGCAGTAAAAACACTTGGCGGACTCCTGCGTGGCAATTATGATTCACAATATTGGGAACATATGGTAAATAGCAAAATATGGGAATTACCAAAAGAGAGGAGCAACATCATTCCAGCTTTAAGATTAAGCTACCATCATCTTCCTTGTCATTTGAAGCGTTGCTTTGTTTATTGTGCAATGTTTCCAAAGGACTATGAGTTTGAAAAGGATGAACTCGTTATGCTATGGATGGCTGGAGGATTTTTAAAGCACCTTAGCGGGACCAAGTTAATCAGCGGCCTATGTCATGAGGCTTTCCATGAATTGGTTTTGACTAACAGACCTATGGAAACCTTGTGGAAGCCTGCAAAACCTGGTTTTGGATACACTTTTATTGACAACCTTACCTGGTTTTGTTAACGTAAAGATTGGTCATTGCAGGGTCGAAACATTTGTGATTGTTAATATCTTTTCCATCCCATACGTACCTTAATGCTTGTTTTTGTCATTGCAGGCCACCAAAGATTAACAGTGACAAGATCTTATCGTCTGTTTGGGTTGCAATTTTTAAACCTTGTTTGGTTTGGCTGAAAAACCGAGTGAGAGTAAACCAAGAGATTGATGCAATCTCTTCAATTCCCTCAAGAAGTCAATTCCCTCATCTCTCCAAATCGGATGGATTTGGAAGGTAATGATTGTGCATTTATTTTTTTTTTTTTCTGTTTTACCAATAAAACCCTTGCAACCAACAAGCTTAAATACTCTTCTAAGCAAATCTACTTACACCAGTTTCTCACACGCGAAGATTCCCTGCTGTGGCGCGAAGTTAAGAAGCAAGGTACGCTTGCCTATACTGCTCTTTTGTGTTTTGTGATGGATGAAAAGAATTGTTGTAGACTCAAAATTCAGATCTTTCTTTTCTCCTGTTCTTTTTGTTCTCAATTTTTTGTTTCGGAATATTGCTTTGTTTTGTCTTCAAGTGGCTGTAGAAACAAAATTCTCGCCTTCATGTGGTTGTTTTTGTCTGTGGGGGCCAATTTGTGTCAATTTTGTGTGTGTTTCTTATGCTGGCTTGCTGGTTATGGCGACTGGATATTGTGTTATTATGTTTTGTGGTGCATTTGACGGCTGACGGCTTGACAGTTTGTTTGAGTTACCTATGTTGAACTCTGTTTCATTTGATTTTTTTTATCAATGAATTTGTCTTTGTATGGCAGTTTTTTTGTTCTTAATTACTGTTTTTTCGTTCTTAATTTCTGTCAAATGAGGAGAAGAGGATCATGCGCAAGGGGGCCCTAACTTTGAAGCTTTAAGCATATTAGAGACCCTAGCTTAGTTCATTACCAATTAGGCTACGGTAAATGCTGTGTCGATCTTGTACCAGCACCTAATGGTTGGGTAACATTGTTCACTGTTCTTATATTGGTGCAATATTTTAACTAGCAAGAAAGAGAAAAGCAAGTTCCAAAAGGTCATGATATAATAAGAATGAGTCCAATAGCTTTCATAAATTTTTGTGAACTATTACAAAGAGAAGGTGGTCTTAAACCAACAAAGCATACAGGTGTGGTTGAGCAAGTTGCAAAGATTTTATACATCTTGTATTCTCATGCCAAAAATCGTGAAGTTGAATTTTGGTTTCGTCATTCCAGTGAAACAACAGGACTTCATTTTTACCAAGTTTTGAAAGTCATATTAAGTTGGAGGATTGGTTCTTCAAACAACATGATCGTTCTACGATCCCCATAGAAATACTCAACAATGATAAGCACTCTCTATATTTTCAGGTATAAGTATCATGTTGGTGTCTAAAAACTTTAAATAATCTTGATAGATAGGACTTAATGTGTATTGTATTTGAAATTTTAAAACTATATTGGGGTAATTGATAGAACACATGTTCATGTTAAAGTGCCTGTTAATGATGCTCAAAGATATCATGGAAGGAAAATGCATCCAGTACTAAATGTCGTAGTTGCTTATTCATTTAATCTTGAGTTCACATAGGCCTTGTGTGGTTGGGAAGACAATGCTTCTGACTCAAGAATTTTAAAACATGCCTTATCGAGAAGAGACTGGGCTGAAAGTTCCTAGAGGTAATTAATATATAATAGATTTCAGAGAATACTACATGTTAGAATTACATATTTTTGCAATTAATGATTTGTAAGAGCTAGGTTTAAGTGTGCATTTTTAGGTAAAAATTATCTTATAGATACGGGCTTTGAGCTTAAGTGGGAGTTTATCACACCTTATACAAGAGTTCATTATCATTTAAAAGAATATTTCAGAAACCCACCAAAAAACATTACAGAATTATTCAACCTCCGACATGCATCACAATGAAATGCAATTAAAAGAGTATTTGGAGTGGTAAAGAAGAGATTCCCTATTATATCAAGTGTAAATGAACTAACATATAGAGTCAAACACACAAAATGATGGTCTTTACATGGCGTATTTTACATAACTATTTATTGGGTACGGATCCAGATGAGCAACTTCTTGATCAAGTGGGCCAAGAAATTTTAAATTGAACTCCTAAAAATCTAAAAAGCGATGAAGTAGATATTGCAAGAGGAGTGCAAATAAAGAATTCTCTCGTTGTTTCAATGTGGACTGATTATTGTAGACGATGAGTTGAATGCTTATTTTTGTTTTTAATTCGGTGCTTGAATGAGGAACAAGATGTTTGTTATTTCTAGTTTACTTGCAAAAAATTATTTTTGACTATTTGTTTCTCTTTTATGGTGTTGTTTATTGTACACTTCTAGTTTGCTTTCAAATGTAATCATTGTGCTTTCTAAAGTAAGGGGTCGTTTGGTTCCTTAATTCTATTTGTTATGCCATTATATCAAAAAGAAAAAAAATGGCAATGAAAATTCGAGCAAAAATGATTCCCTCAAATGGACTCCCACTATGGATGATGCTATTGAAGACGCATTTTTGCACCAATATAATGAAAGTAATAAAGTTAGTGGTACTTGGACAACAAAAGCATATTATAATATTGTTGCTGAGTTAAAAGTCAAGATTGGTAAAGAAATTCATAAGAACTAGCTTTAATACCCGGTATTACTTCGGGATCAAATTATGAAGAAAATATTGTTAAATTTAAAATGTGAACGACATAGACATCAAAACAATAATCTAAATACTTGGTATTACCATGAAAATAAAAATGGTTAGAAATAATAAGTAATGTAATTATGACAATTTCAAATAAAAGAATAGGTGAAAATGTTATTCACCAATATGAAGCAATTTGTAAGTAAAATAAAGTGGTAGTAATAAATGTCTTGATAGTATGTGCATGGTTTAAAAAAAAATACATGATTGTATGTAAAATTAATAATCACATGTTATCGAGTAAATGAGTAAGAAAATATTCAAGATGAACTCAATATTCTACTAATATTACATATTATTTCAATTTTTATATAGTTCATAGTAGCAATAGAACATAAATTAGATAGGGAATTATAGAATATCTAAATTAAGATAATTATGTAAGATGTTACAAAAAAAAATTTAACAGTTATTAAATCTTTGAGTATATTTTAGACGTTAGCATGAGATGATACAAAATTTTATCTTAACTGTTTACAAAATTTTGGATTGAAGAGTGAAAAGAATATATACGTAAGAAAAGTGGATATATTATTGTGTGTCAGGCTTATAAAACATACATAGGAAAAATAAGGAAAGTAAAAAATGAGTATGAATATTTTAAATATTATTACTGTGGACATAGTCCTGACTTCCTAGCATTGCCAAAGGAAACTCCCTAAAACTACCAATTATATCTCCTATTCCTTTAGGTTTTAAGAAATAGACAAGTTACCCCACATACTTTGCAACAACTCACTAAAAGAAGGAATATAGCTACATCGAGGTATTAGATCATAGGTTTTGGAATGGGCTAAAATAAATATAAAACTAAGTACAATTAGCCTAGGTTGCCCTAACCAATGAAGATGACAAAATATAACTTTACTGTTCCTACCCTAGTCAAACTCAATTGCCTAAACTCAACATTACCCGCAAGCCTTGGACAAGTTACGAGTTTAACTAATTTTACCCAAGATCCAAGAAAACAGATTTATTGTAGAGTACCATGATACTAAATATGTATGGAAAAAAGAAGAAAAACAAAAATCAAAAAATGAGTATGAATGTTTTAAGTATTAGTTCCTGCAAGAATATAGTCTCGGCTCCTTAGCGTAGCTATTGCCAAGGGACATAGACCCAACTGCCAGTCCCCCCAAATTGCCAATTTTGTCTGATACACCCTTCAGGTTTTGAGAAAGTGGCACATTGCCCCATACTTTAGAACAACTTATTATGAAAAGAAACATAGCTATATCAAGACGTTCAAATGGTAGGCTTTAGTACAGGGAAAATCAAATCTAAAATCAAGAGTAAAATCCAAATTTGGTCTCTTAACTATTCAGTTTGTCCTAACATGGTCCCTTAACTCTATAAGTGCCTATTGAGGTCCCTTAACTCAAGTGGCGTATCCAATTTGAGTCCCATCCGTCAATTAAGCCGTTATTTTAAATGAAACTTGCCTATGTGGACCCATAATGCCATGTGGCTTCCTCTTTAATTGAAATAGGTGATTATTTTGTATAGAAATAAAAAAATTAAACCTAAACTGACATAAACACAAAATCTTGGGGCTTAAAACATGGATTAGCCCCAATTGTTAGATTAACTCGCCGTAGACGATGGTGTTGGATTTGACAGCAGAGGAAGATGGACGGAGATGGTCAACGGAGACGAAGATGGACGGGACGGAGGTGGACCACTGGAGATGGTGAATGGAGGCGAAATTGGGACGGACATGGTGACAGAGGAGGAAATCGCGACGGAAGACGAATCGCAACGGAGGAGGAAATCGCAAAGGAAGACGAATCGCAACGGAGATGGTGACGGAGGAGGAAATCACGACGGAAGACGCATCGCGACAGAGGAGGAAATTGCAAAGGAAGACGAATCGCGACGGAGATGGTGACGGAGGAGGAAATCACGACGGAAGACGCATCGCGACGGAGGAGGAAATCGCAAAGGAAGACGAATCGCGACGGAGATGGTGACAGAAGAGGAAATCGCGATGGAAGACGAATCGCGACGGAGGATGAAATCGCAAAGGAAGACGAATCGCGACGGAGATGGTGACGGAGGAGGAAATCGCGACGGAAGACGGAGACGATGAACTAAATCGCGACAGTGATGAAGACGGTGAACTAAATTACAATGGTGACGGAGACGGAATCGGCGATGGAAAGAACCACCGGTGAGAGAAAGAGAGGAGAGAGATCCACGGCGAAAGTGTTGGGCTATTTACATTTGAAGTCCTATGGTTATTTATTTGTGTCAATTTTAACTCGAATTTTTTCATTTCTATACAAAATAATCACCTATTTCAATTAAAGAGGAAGCCACGTGGCATTATGAGTGCCACATAGGCAAGTTTCATCCAAAATAATGGCTCAATTGACGGATGGGACTCAAATTAGACACGCCACTTAAGTTAAGGGACCTCAATACGCACTTTTAGAGTTAAGGGACCATGTTAGGACAAATTGAATAGTTAAGGGACCAAATTTGGATTTTACTCCTAAAATCAAGTATAATTGGCCTAGCTTGGCCCTTTCCAACATAAATGAAAAAAATTACTCTACTGCCCCTACCCTCCCCAAACCAGGCCACCTAAACTTGACCCTACCCCAGAGTCTTAGGGGGGTTATGGTTTAAGTAATTCTACTGCATCATACCATTCATAAATTAGTATTTTTATTTCTAACAATTTGAGTTTTATCTCACAATAAAGTAATAATCTATTGTGAGTTTCTTTCATAAATTTTTATTTATTAACTATTTGAAGACATATATATTTTTTAAAACATACATAAAATATATAGGAAAAAAATGAAGTGTGTGTGTGTATGTGTATGTGTGTCCTAAGTAGGTAAGTACATGTTACTTGCTTACCCCTAGATCAGATAGGAACTTGCTTACATGTTGAGAGTATTTGGATTTAGCAATACCCTCCCCGAACCTCTCTATTCACATATCTACCTACCAAGAAAGACCGATTATCCATGATTGGCCTAGCACAACCTTCAATGAACACCTAAAATAACTTTCTACCTAAATATATACATAATTTATATCAAAATATTTGTAATCCAATGAAAATGTTATTTTTTGCAAAGAAAAAATGTCTATTATTTTCTAGATGATTGTTTAAAAAACCAATTATCCGTTACATAGGCTAGGGTTCTAGTTGAACCAAGCCAAGCCTGAACACCCTTAGCTCAAGCTTGATTGAAACTTTTCATCAAAATCACATATTAATAATAATCCTATATTAGGTGAATCCCAACTATTGAGTAGTTTCTATTTCAAAAAAAATGATAATGATAACAATTAATAGGTGCATAAAAAATAAAAGAAAAGTTGATTTCCAACTCTTTGGTTGAGAGTATAAATACCTAGGTAGGTATTGAGTATTAATAAATAGTTTTCACTAATAATATTTATAGTTAAATTAATCTAATATAGATTATTATATTAACAAGTAGAATTAAAAAAAATGGACCAATTCATCAAGAAAAATGACTTAGCCTAAAAAATATAACTTGTCCTTAATTTTTATTACATTTTATGTTTGACCATCTTCTTGATATAGTGTCAGCCTATATTAATTACCCTTAATATAGTGTCAGCTTGTTTCTTTAATTATTAAGTTTTTTTAAAAAAATTAAAGAACAAAACGATGAAGGTAAATTATAATTTGAAGTTAATATAAGAAAGCTCTAATTGATTGTCATGTTTTTTCGATAAATAAACATGATTAAGTGATGAAACATTAATTGAGAAAATTCCCAAACTAAGTTGGATCGTCTATGTTTTTTACCTTTTTAATGGTTGAATGAATTAATTTGTTTGTTATAACCCTATATGGTTGTAAAGGTATGGCAGGTAAGACCTGCAAATGATTCTTCCATTTTCTAAAAACACATCCTTAAAGTTAGACCTTTCTTTGTTGATATGAATCATGCTAGAGATTGGGACTGTGTTAAAAATGGTAGATGTATCACGAAGCTAGCTTACTTGCATGTGATTGAAAACTATGATAATGTTGCTTGGCATAAGATTCTCTGGAATTCTAGTAATGTTCCAAGGCACTCTGTGATTTGTTGGTTTGCACTTTTGGACCGTTTATCTACTGCAAACAGAATTTCCATACTTGTTTCAAGTCAGCCCAGTTTATGTTTCCTCTGTCTACAAGTTAATGAAACTAGAAATCACCTTTTTTTAGAGTGCTTACTCAAAGATGGTTTGGAGAGGTATTATGTTCAAGTTAAAGCTTAGGGATGCTCATTTTAAATGGAACTGCTTCTGCTTTTGGCTGGTTAGATCTGTCAAAGGAAAAAAAGCTTAAAAACTTGTATGAGGAAAGCTTATGTGGTTGGCATGGTTTATTTCATTTGGTAGGAAAGGAATAGCAGATTCCATAGGAAGAGGGCTAGTCTTCCTTAAAACCTTGTTTAGCTTATTATAGACACTGTTCAGGTTAAAATAGGATTTGATATTTCTAACATCTTTACTTCGTTTGTATTGCAGTTGATTTTGCTGTGTAGCATAAATGATAGGAGTCATTCTTTTTGTTCTTTTTTTGGATCAGGTTTTGCCTTTTTCTTGATGTTGGCCCCTGATCTTCATATGTAAGTGTCGCTGGGCTTTTTTTGAGCAATGAATTGTGCACCCTCTGTGGTGCTTCTCCAAAAAAAAAAACAAAAGAAAAGTTCAAGGGCTAAAATGAACCGATTTAAGGTATAAAGAACAACTCGACTGATTTGACAAGTTGACGGCTTACTATGCATTTAAGCCAATGGCATTATGCTTCTAAGTAAAATGTAGCTCTCATGAGTCACCTTTGATTTTTGGTTAATCTGGTTCTCAATCTTAACATCGTGTCACTATGATCTCAAGCCTTTTAATAAAGGTAACATTTTGACTTTTTTGGGGATAAATTTCATCAAAAATAAAAGAAAACTCCATAGCAAAACATGTTTTGCACCCAAAAATAAAAAATAAAACCATCTAATGTATAATATATTTATCACTTTAAAATGAAAAATACAATAACAATTAACAAAATAAATGATAAGAAAATTTTTTTAATAGGCCATCACACAACAAAAAAACATCAAAATATTGAATGAAAAGAAAAGAATGGAACAAAGAACACATCCATTATTGTCTATTAGTTTAGATTTTGTCTTTCATAGGTACTTATAGATATGGGAAAATTTATAGTAGAAATGAAAAAAAGTCAAAGATATGATAAATGTAACAATATTAACACGCATCATAATAAAATTTACTTTTTTTATGTTGCATAGCTGACCAAACCAATTTAAAACAAAAAAATTGCTGACATTAGTTAGATGTGTTGATTCAACAAAAAAAAACACAATTCTGAAAATCAGACAAAAAATTTTAGATTGAATTTAAGCCTTTATAATTGAAAAAACTAATGCCTTTTACCATTGAGAATAATAAAACTATTTTTTCTATGTGTTAAGTTATTTTCTATATTTTTCTAAAATGAAATAAATGTTAATAAATGTTTATTTTATTTTATTTTGAAAAAAATTAATGTTGACATTCCAATTTATTTTAGAAACTGATTCAAATTTATTGTTATTTCAAAAGCTAATTATTTCATTTTTCTGAATATATGTGCTAATTGATGTGATCTTTTTGTTTTAGATAATAAAACATTTTCCCATAAACGAATTATTCTTGTTACGTAAAATATTTTACATATTAAATATTTATAAATAGAGTACTGGCATCAAGGTTTTAGAATAAATATTAAAATTATGATATTATTGCCAAAATTAATGTTTTCTTACTAATTGCGTTACATGTATAAGATTTTGAAGAGCTTTCCTTTTTTTGTTTGAAGTTAATGTGTGAACTTAATATGAGAAAATATGCTATAAAATTTTATTTTAAATATATTAACGTGTCATAGATTGCAAGGAAGGTAAAGGAATAATGAAATTTGTTCCAAAAAATATCAAGGTGGATTTTTTGGTACCAAAATTATAAAATGTTGATATTGCTTAGTAAAAGAAAATTTATGCAAGAAAAATACCTTTTATGGTGACAACATGAACATTATACATTTATGGGCTTTACATAATTATGATTATCATAAGTTAAACTTACTCAATAGTATAATTCCAAGAATTTATGGGTTTTCCATAGTAAAGATAACACACTTAAAAAATGTTAAAAAATTAAAAATTAACATATTATCAAACATAAATAAGAAATTAACATATCTTATACAACCTATAATTTTTTCCTTTCTGTTGTCTCTCATCAACTCGTCAATATGTCTCTATCTCATCTTTGCATCTTCCATGACATAGCTTCTAAGTTTGTCCTTAAATATAAAAATTTTTAAAAAAATTAATATTTTTTTAAAAAAATCCAAGAATATAGATAAAATTTAGTTAGAATTGTAATCCAAAATACAAAAATGTCATAATTTAAATCTTAAAAACATAAACAAAAATTAGAATTTCATAGGACTACAATGTATCACTACACAATAATATTGTGTCAATCAAAATAGATTCCCAAAAGAACAAGTATATATATATATATATATATATATATATATATATATATATATTATAATATATATATATAAAGAGAAAAAGATAGAGTTTGTGTGTGTGTGTGTGTGCGCGTGTGTGTGAGAAAGAGAAATAAGGGAGAAGAAGAACAAAAATAAAAGCCAAAATCCAAGAGTGTGTGTGTGTGTGTCTATGTCTGTGTGTGAATGAGAGAGAGAGGGAGGGAAGGGAGATTAAGAACAAAAATAAAAGCCAAGATCCAAGACATCAATGGTAAGGAATCATGCATAATTTCAATACTGTAAAATATGATTTTTCTAAATGAAAAGAGGATAGATGACTTGCATTTGTGTAGATTTTGTAATATTATGATTGAGCCCATTTACTAAGTAGATTTTACAATTATTGCCATTAACATTTGTTATTTGGTAAGTGATTTTTATAAGTATTTTATGGTTATTTTGTAGGTTGTGTACTTTGGGAAATCATTTGGAAAAAAGGTAAAAGGTAGAGAAAAAAAGCGTTGACATGAACTTGGCATCGCAGTGCCCAAGCTCATTAATTGCAACACCGATTTGGCATAAACAAGAGATGAAATACTTAAAATTTCTGCATTTCAACAATTGTAACGTAATTATAAGTTGTCGTAAGCAATAAAATCTTGGGAATATAAGTGTCAAACCACAAGGAAGTAAATTGAGAAATAGAAATTATAAAAGTAAAAAAAGATTTGATAAAATGTGTGAACAAGTTTCGATTAAAATTCAATTTCAATGAAATAACTAAGGTTAGAGGTTTCACTTTTGGTATATTAGTTATGATTATTTTTAACTTGTTTTGTCACTCAATTGGGATCTACACATAAAGGAAGTCCAAATCGGGGAATTTATTAATCAAATTCAAAAAGTGTTAGGCTTGAGTTAATATTAAGTTTCATTGATCTTATAATGCCAGCACTTACAAATGGGTTGAAGTATCTATCATGTCAATCATTGTCCACAACAACTTAAGATTTCAACTTAGCTGACAAAGTCTGTTTTGTAGAAGGAATCAAGTAACTTTTGTGCCAATGATCAACTATGATAAATCAAGACTCTCACTTAACAATGAGGGTAGCTAAATCGATTAAGAAAGTAAATACCAATAACATTATAATACATTTAAATTAGCTATACCCTTTATACCAAAAGTTTCACCCTTTCATCTTACAAAAAAAATATATAATTAGACATGATAACAATAAACAACATATTTGAACATGAAATAAGCATAGATTGAAAGATCAAATAACGCACAAGAAGAAAGCACCATGAACAAAGCTTCAAGATTGAAAGCTAACAATTAGACCAAAGAATAAAGCCTAGCTTTGATACAAGAACATTAACTTTGCCTAACAATTTGCTTGATTTTGTCCTCCCCCAATTTCTTATTTATAGAGCCTTAGGGATGAGGTAGGTGAAATAATAATAGTTGGTGTAATAGTAATGGTAGGTGAAATAGAAATCAACATAGGCAACTCAAACTTCTTATAATTTTTCGAGCATAATATATATTAATTCAGCTCTTCATGAATGGACAAGAATCGTAGTTCTCTTTCTTAGCTTTGAAATAATAGCTTGATCATTTAAAACTAATATCTGTAGCTCAAGTTATGATTTTTCTACCAAAAGTGTTATTTAGTGCAAAACAGAACATATGGCCTCACTTATAACCAAATTTTGGCATTGAAAATGATCGATTTTGTTCTTGGCATATGAAGTGGAGTTGAAGATCTATGTGTTGGATTTCATATGGCTTTATAATCACTCAAATCTAACATTCAAAGCTACAGATATGACTTTTCTCGTGAAGGATCGGCAGGAACTTGAATGCTGGAACTCATTTTGTTTGTCATTCAAATTTAGTCCCCTACATCTCTCATTTGGGCTGGACCATAAGCTAAAATTTGTAGACAATTGAGGCCGAATCATTGTTCCAGGCCTTGATAGATGTCATGATTTTATTCACCTACATAAGATAAGTTATTAAACTCAATTTGTAAATAAATGTTTTTCAACTTAGATTATAAAAACTGCTCAAATTAGAGAAATTAATCATACTCAAAGTGTATAATAATGATTTAAACTAATTATACACCTATTAGTATTTATCATACCCCCTAACCAGGTTCTTACCAATTTCTAGCAAGTGCAACCTACAAAACTCAGAAAAATAAATAAAACACATAATCTAGCAATTCACAGCACACCATGTTAGGAAAATATAACACTTGTAAACTTGACTTTGAAGTAGTTAATGAAAGGAGAAAAAGTTAAGTTCTTGTTACAAAAGGTAGATGATTACTCCGTAAGTATTTGCATTTATTTTAAGGTGAAGTTATTATAACAGCATAGTTTGTGTTTCTAAATCCAAAGCTTGAAAGAGAATCCAAGCTCACCACCGTTAGATTCTGAAAAAGGGACTACATGTAAATGTAACTCTAATAGTCCTTATATATGGTTGTAATAGGGGCTAGGTTTCGTGAAAGTGGGAATTAGATGGAGGCCATTTTAATGGTAAATCTAAGAGAACTAGTAATACAATCAACAACAAGTATGGGCATCTAAAATACTAAACAACCAAAGTCTCTCAAATCGACTCCAATCTCTCACATCTTAAACAATCTCTAAGCCACAATTCCACATTAACATATTAGTTTAAAGGACAAATATGGTTTAACTTTGAACTCATTAAATGAATTTTAACTTTTTTTCTAACTCTTTTATGTTTTCTTTTTTCTTTTTCTTTTTCTAACTTTACTTTGTGAAGGTTTTTTCTTATGATCTCACTTTTGCTTTGTTCTTCAAGAAACAAAAAATCAAAGTAGCTCCAAAATACAACCATCGAATTATATGCAACTTAATTTTATGATTCAAGCTAAATTCACCCCAAAACCTTCTACTTTGACGATTTAAGCACGAGGTAACCTAACATATTCTAAGTTATACTCCCACAGTTATTCTTTATTTTGCCGCAAACAACACATTCACTTCAATTATCTAATACCCAAAATTACATAAGCATCATTAGTTTCAAGGGCAACAAATGATCAAAATGAGGTGAAAGCAGTTAAATATGTAGGGGTCAAGTAAAGAATTAGGCTGTAAGGCTTAAAAGGGCTCATTAAGAGATAATGCACTAGGATAGTCATTTGGTATGTGGTTAACCCTAAAATGTCATCTTCGCCCCTACATTTACTTACAAAGAGGAGGGTTGCATGGGTCCTTAAGGCCACCCGTCTAACCAAAGTCAAGCTCAAAACACAAAGTAAACATTCCCAACAAAGAAATGCTCACATCCTAATAAACACTAGGGGCTCAAAGTACACACTATGTTATTTTTTTTTTTTAGATAACAAGCAACATAGTTTAACTATTTTCAAAAATTAACAACCATTTCAAGTTTACAAGGTATACATCCATTGACGATATTTCCATGAGTTGGGTTCCTAAATGTAAACAAACAACCTAAATGCAAGCTAAATAATCCTACATGCAACTACTTATGGATTCAAATATGATAAGTAAACATGAATATGAACAAAATGAAAAAAAATAAAAGGGAAATCAACACTTAACATCACTACAAGAAATTTTTAAACATGAAACCCAAAGCTAACTAAAAAAAATGTTATGCCTAACATACATAATATGATGCGTTTCAAGAGTAAAATTACCCCTTGCTCAGCCCACCTAAACTAATTGTTCTGTCCAATGGTTTTAATGTCAGGAAATACTACCTGAAAAATAAATTATATGTCAACTATCCCTCCCTGAACCAGATTGAGACATTGTCTTCAATGTCAAAATATAGATAGGTAGAATTAAGAAAAAAATTACCTAAAACTATAGTTATTGAAAATGAAAATCTTGAAATAACTTACACCAAAATATGCAATAACAAGATAATGTTGATAGTAAAGCTAATTGACAAAATGCTATTAAAAATCCACAGGTGCAGGTTGCTACCTTCAACAGTGCTTTGATCACTTTTTAAGATTGAATTCCTGCAAAGGAAAAAAGGAATTAATAAAAATAAAACAACTAATGGGGTGGAGCATACTTATGGGATTAAGCTTGTTGGAATAGACTTTCATGCCCAATTTAACTGAATTACTACTAGAGCTGGTTCAAAAATGAAAACTTGCATTTTATTGAGCAATTCTTCCATAATTGATGCAGATGTCAAGATCTTTCTTACTGATTCTGAAAAAAAATTCTCCTATATAACTTGATCTATTAAAGATAATAAATATGTAAAGAAATTGTTAACATTTAATAGTCCAATGTGTTTTTTGTGCATATTAAGTTGAGTCATTAAAGCAATTTGAAAATTTCCCCCAATGTATCAAACCCTCCTTGTAAGGCAGTAAATGTATCAGAATTACAAAGCATTTACAACAAGCGCTCCTACATATTTTGTATCACTAATTCTTCCCTAATCATGCCTCCAGTAATCCACTTCAAAGGTGCAAGAACGATAACCAATACTTCGTTACCCCCTGTAGCAATGTGTTTTTGGGAGTCGCCACCAATCAGTTTTACCTAGGTCGATTGGACACCTTAAAATGGTCTACGAGAGTTCAAAGGGTTCGGCAGTACGGTTACGCTAAAACAACCTTGTTATAGCGCCCAAAATTGGTACCTAGTTTGATTTTTAATTTTTTTTTTGCTTGCTTTTGATTTGTTTGATTAATTTTCCAAACCATGAGCTCTAATTAAACCACCCAAATATGGACTTTTAAACCTTCCTATTTGATTTTTATTTTATTTTATGAAATTTTGATATTTCCAAACCATAGATCCTATCGGGTCACTCGGATGTGAAATCTAAAAACAAAATTTTACCTATCTAATTTTATCCTTATTTATCTTTTAAAATGTTTTTTTTAATCAATCCAAACCATAGATTCTATCGAATCACCCAGATAAGGATATAAAAATTTTATTTATTATCCTAAATTTATCATAAAGTTTTTTTTATCAAACTCATACAGAATGAAATTTCCTAAGTGTGATTTTTAGATATATTATGTCAAACTAATTTTTAGATTATTTATTAAAATTACCTATCTAATCTAATCATATAATTATTCTTAATGTTAATTCCTAAACTAATTTATGACTTTAGTAAACAAAGTAAACAAAACTATGAAAGAAAACACAAGTAAAACAATGCTGTCAGTGGCCAAATTGTAAATAAAAAAACATTAGGGACTCATATGAACAAAACAAAGAAATACAGGGACTAAACTAGGATTATACCAAAGTTATAGACTTTTCGGATCGGATCTGGGCTCTGGACGGGTCGGGTCGCGGGTCGGATCACGGATCTCCTCTCCTTTTTCTCTCAATTCAGCGTTCACCAGCAACGACGGCGTCTGGCGAGGTGGCAATGGCTGGCTTGGAGTGACGGGCGCCGGCAGCTGGCAGGGTGGCGACACAACGGAGGTGACGTGACGGACGGCGAGAGTGAGAGCGTCGCGACAGGGGGGGAAAAGCCGAGCGTGGGGTCGGCGATGGCGGGAGCACCGACAGCGACAGCTGGAGACGGCTGGGCACGGTGGCTGGAGGCTGACGGCGGTGGGGAAGTGGCGGCGATGGGCTGACGGTGAAAACGGAGGAAAAACGAGCGTCGGGCGTCAAGGGGGAAAGGAGTGACGGTGGCGTAAGGAGGGAGAAATTTAGGGTTTCAGGGAAGAAGGAAGGAGAGGCAGGGGGTTGGGAACTGCAGTTTCCCCTTTTTCTTATCAGAGCTTAGGGTTTCGAAATTTTTCTCTCCTTTCTGCTCAAATGTGACTTGTATTTATACTAGAGAGACTTTAAAACGTAATTAACACTGTTTTTAGAGTTTAAAATCCATCCAAATCAAATTTGAAGATGTTTAGTTCAATTAGGATATAATCTGGTGAAATTGCTAGTTTCAGTCCAATAAAACTCTCAATCTGCCTATTTGACCCTAAATTCTGTACGAATGTCAATTTGGCCCGAAACTTTTAGGAATTGTCAGATTAGCCCAAAACTTTGCAAAAACCCCAGATTTTTCCTGAAATTCCATAAAATAGCCAGATTTGGCTCAAACTCTCTAAAATTGACAGATTTGCCCCAAACTTTTGAATTTTGCTCAAAACTTTCTAAAAATCCCCAGTTTCCTCCCAAACTTTTTATTTTTACCCAAATTGACCCTACAAGACTTTTAAGACTCCAAATTAGTACCTAAACTAAATTAACTCCTATTTCTACCTTAAATGATCCAAAAATCAACAATTACCTAAAAAGACTAAAATGCCCTTATAAAAATAAAAATATTCCTAAACTAATTTTCCTAGCCTAAAATTTAAACAAAAGTCAGTTCCCGGACAAAATTGGGTGTCAACACTCCCTACATACGTTGCTCATGCTACACCTCACATCAGCCCAACGCTACCTCCCCTACATGCCAAATGTATTTTTCACTTAGCGAGGACTTTACCCAAATGGATTGTTGCTCTCAGGAACTCTTCATCTTTTCTAGGAAAAGATCTACAAAATACACAGATATTTTAGAATCTATAAGTTAAGGTTTCCTCCATTTCTTAACTCCTTAAGCTCATTTAGTTATAGCTTACGCCATACACCAGCATCATCAAGATTTGAATTGAAAAATTTAATAGCCCAGTAAGCTTTATGTTCAAATTTCACAAGGAATAAAAAGGTTTTTCATAAACTAACCTATAGGGAGACATAGCCAATGATATTTTAAAAGCAGTGCGGTAAGCCCAAAGTGTATCAGTTAGTTTCAAGGACCAATCCTTTCAATTTAGGTTGACTACTTTTTTAAGGATTTGTTTTATCTCCTTATTAGCTTGTTATATTTGTCCACTTGTTTGTGCGTGATAAGGGGTGACAATTTTGTGTGTGATACCATATTTCTTTAATAAGGATTCAAATGATTTATTATAAAAATGTGCTCTTCCATCACTTGTTATAACTTAAAAAATTCTAAATTGACTCAAAATATTTTCCTTCAAAAATTTGAACATAGTTTTATGATCATTATTTCGACCTAGAATTATCTCTATCCATTTTGACACATAATCCACTACTACTAAAATGTACACAAATCCAAATGACGGTGAAAATAGTTCCATCAAACTTATCCTCCAACAATAAAAAATTTCAATCACAATGATAAGAGTCAAAGGTATCATGTTTCTTTTTAAAATGGATCCTAGTTTCTGATAATTTTCATAAACTTTGCAGAATGCATATGCGTCTTTGAATAAGGAAGGCTAGTAAAATCTAGACTACAAAATTTTTGCGATAGTTTTCTTTGATGAAAAATGCCCTCACATGGCTCTAAATGAAAAACTTTAATGACACTTTTTACCTCATTATTAGGTATGCATCTTCGAAATATCTTATCAGGTCAATAATTGAAAAGATAAGGGTTATCCTAGTAAAAGTTTCTCACCTCATGTAAAGATTTTTTCTTATCTTGGGCACTCCAACGAGCTGGTATCTGTCATGTCACCATAAAATTAATGACGTTAGAAAATCAAGGTACTGTAATAACAGAAAGTAAAAACTTATCAGGAAAAAATCCATTTATAGGTGTGCCCTTAATTGATTAATCTATCGTCAGCCTTGACAAATGGTCAGCAACAACATTTTCATTACCTTTCTTACCCTTGATCACAATGTTGAAATCTTGAAGTAATAAGATCCAGCATATCAATCTCAGTTTAGCATCTTGCTTTGACATAAGATACTTGAGTCATTGAACCAATTAGATAAAAGCAAAATTTATCTAATGCAAATATTACAGCAAGTGGTTCTTTATTAGTTGTAGTGTAGTTCATTTGTTCATTGTTCAAAGTTCTAGTTGCATAAAAAATTACCTATGATTTGCCTTCCTTGCTTTGTCCTAAAATAACACCAACTGCATAATCACTAGCATCACACATTACCTTAAAACACAAGGACCAGTCAGAGGGTTGCATGATCAAAGGGGATGTTAAAAGGCCAATTAACTTATTAAAAAAATTTTAGTATTCTTGAGTCTACTCAAATGAAGCATCTTTTGCAAGGAGGTTGTAAAGAGGTCAAGATATTGCACTTAACCCTTTAATGAACCTTCTATAAAATCTTGCATGTCTAAAAAATGAGCAAACTTCCCTAATTATTTTTTGTGATAGTAACTAAGCAATGATCTCCACCCTTGCTTAATCAACTTTAATTACATTAGAAGATACAACATGACCCAAAACAATCTTAAATGTGACCATACAATGACATTTTTCCAATTTAGTACAAATCCTTTTTCTTTACATTTTTTTAAATTTTTTCCAAGTTTTCAAGACAATTATCAAAGAAATTTCCATATATGGTTAAATCATCAATGAAAACTTTAAGGTATTTTTCAATCATATCACTGAAAATACTCAGCATACATCTTTGTAATATTCTTGGTGCATTGCATAGTACAAAAAGCATGCGTCTAAATGTAAAGATTCCAAAAGAACATGTGCAGGTAGTCCTTTCTTGGTTCTCAAGTGCTATTGGAATTTGGAAATAATCAGATTAGCCATTAAGAAAGCAATAAAAAGTATGTCTAGCTACTCTTTTTAAGATTTGATCTGGGAAAAGTAAGGGAAAATGACATTTTCTAGTTGCATTATTCAATTTTTTATAGTCAATGCACATCCTTTAACTGGATGGAATTCGAGTTAATAAATACCCACCTTTCTCATTTTTAACCACTATGATACTAGACTTTTTTGACACAACTTAGGTTGGACTAACCTATTTGCTGTCAGAGATAAGGTAAATGTTTCCTACATCGAGTAATTTAAAAACTTTGGATTTTACTACCTCTTTCATATGTAGATTGAGTCTTCTTTGAGATTGTTGACACGATTTAGCACTATTATCCAAGTTTACTATATGTGTGCAAGTTAAAGGATTAATACCCTTTAGGTTTTTTAATGTCCATCCAAAAAAAAAATTGTTTAGAAACTCCAAAATGGAATATAAAATGCATTAATTTGAAATTAAATATATATTTGTGCAAAATTGATATTAGTACAAATTTTGAATTAAATATTCTAAAACTCTTTTCAGTTGCAACAAACATTGCTCCATGTCTGCTCCATCGACCCACTAACCAATAGCACATCTCCAACACTGTCTCCACCTCCACCACCACCGCCTCCCTAATTCTGATCTTGGGCCTTGAACTGGAAATGGAAGCCAACCCATCATCACCCATCCCTTTTGGCATTGGCCCATTCCTGCCACCAGTACTGCCTTGATTCTGATTGACCCACTCTATCATATCCATCCATACCTGTCTGGGATCTTCCAACCCATCCACTTTCTCTGGCTAATTCTAATCGACCCATTCTATCGTTTCCTCCACCTCCACTACCTCCTTAATCTTATTCTTGTAATCCAGTATTAGCTTCTTAGCAAACTTTTTATCTTATTTACATATATGTTGAATGTCATGTTTATTTGTGGTGTCCCTCTATTTGTTATTCTCTAAATTGAAGCATATGTAGAAGAGTCTGAGACCTAACTAAGGATTTTAGAATCTCAGTCTATCATAATTCTTGGATACCAAGATCAATGGCTCTAGTTGTGCCATATGGCCAGGCTTCTTCCTATGGAGTAGGGCGGAGAAATCAATTGTGGTGGTGGTGGCAGCGACTGCGTGAAGTGAGGAGAGGTTAGAGTGTAAGAAAAGTTAGAGACAAGGCCCAAATTGTTAAATGGTAAATTATAGGGTAAAAATGAGACAAAATAAGAAGCTTGATGACTAAATACGTAATTTTATTGGTTGGTCAACTAACAAATGTAAGATCAAAGGGCAAAAGTGCTCAACAGTCAATATTTTATGGATTGAGTTACAGCGCCCTAAGATTCTAGGTGTCTTCTGAATAAGTTGAGAAAGTTCATGGGAGTAAAATGGATTTTGGCTTTATATGTATGTATGTACGTATGTATTGGTATTCAACACGACATCGCCTAGGGTTACCACTAGTAAAACCACTTATGGTTGTCTAAACCCACAGTCTTCGGGCTCTTTCCCCTAAATCTTTCATGAAGGAGGGGAGGTTTAACATGACATCGCCTAAGGTTACCCCTAGTAAAACCACTTGTTGTGGTCCAAACCCACGGTCTTCGGGCTCTCTCCCTTAAATCCTTCATGAAGGAGATGAGGCATGGAGAATTAAGCAGAGCATGGAATGGGTCTGATCCCACTTGTGCATGATACTTAACTACTTATGACTAACTCTCCGAAGTTGGATAGACAATCTCAAGCCGCTTGAGTCAACTGAGAAAGCGGTTAAGTAGAGCTAGGTTGGAAATGAACCATCCTCAAGATACTTAACAAACACCAGTTCATCACTGATCAAATAATTAATCTACTAATTTAATCGTGTGGATTTCTATCACTATTGATATTAGTAGGTTATAGGGTAACAAAAAAAGTATTTGGTCTGTTAACAGAGCTCTAAAGATGCGAGGAAGGGCTTACTGATTGAAAATATTGAAACTTCAGTTGTTAAGATTTGAAGGAGGTAGTAGAGGCCAAGCAAAACATTCAGAATAAAAAACACGTAAAGGCACATCTATTTATAAGAAAATTCCGGGAAACATGCTCTGGTGGTGGTGGTGGGTGGCTCATAGGTATGAATTTGCAATTCATTGCCCTGTCCTACTCTTGTAGACTGCACTATTCAATTATCACATCATAGTTTCCCTTAAGATTTGTAACTAAAGGCATGAAGTCAATTTACCATTCATATTAATTTATAGAGAAAAATACAAAACCCTAATATGGTTTAATGTAAGCTACACTTTTCCCCCTTTATTTTAAAAAATTTACACTTTACCTCCTGCTTTCTTAATAATATCCAACAATAACTTCTAAGACCCTAATTTAATTTTTTCAGCAATTATATTCTAGAAATTTCAAAATTTTTAATATTTTTTATAGCTAAATGACCTTTAAAAAATACTAATATGTATTTATAAGAATAAAATTACATTTATAGAGAGAAAAAAACTAATAATTTAAGTTTTCTGTTAACTATAAAAAATATTAAAGAGATTAAAGTTAATAGAAGAAGACTATCTTAAAATTTAAAATTAGAGTTTCAAAAGTTATTATCAAACAATGTAAAAGAAATATGAGGAAAAGTGTAGGTTTTCAGAAATAATGAGGTAAAGTGTAGGTTATGGCAAATCTCAAGGGTAATTGTAAGTTTCTCTAATTTATAAATTATAAAATAAATTTTTTTCTTAATCATGCTCACATGCCTTGCAGGAGGTTCTTTATGACATGTAGTATTTTTTTTATGAGGCTAAAATATATTCGGACCATGTGGAGCAGCCCTACTCATAGGTGATTTATGATTTCTACCACTTCTTTCTTATCCAATTCTTTTTCTCGCTTCTTCCTTCTCCAATTTTTCTCCTTGCTTCTTCCTTCTCCAGAACCGCAAGCTCACTTAGATCCTTATCCTACTCGTCCTCATTTTTTCAGTTTGTTACCTCCACATCTCACAACTTTGGCTCTTCATTATCTTCATTAGAGATGGGAGGATGATATTCGCTGATAGATTTGTTTTGGTCAAAGATGATTCCAATGACAACGATAAGGAAGGTGAAGCTGCGGAGAAGCCTGACCTCCTCACCCGACCTTCCTTTGTCATTCATGCCTGCCCCATTAAGAGGAAGAACTGGCTTCCCTATCTCTAGAGCCATCTGTGCTATTTCTTTCATAAAAAAGTGTTGTTTCATTTATATAAATGTGTTGTCCTATAATGCGCTTCTTCATTCAACCTTACCTTCAATGACGTCTATGCCCTATTGGAAAAAGAATCGACATCTCTACTTATACTCGCCTATTTGCTGTTCCATTCAGTAGGAAGTGTTGTTTCATTCATACAAATACATTGTTCTATAATACGTTGTTCATTTCATAATATATACTGTAATGCAAATAATGTTATTCTATTCAGTAAGATGTGATGTTCCATTTATTCAATTGCGTTGTTCTGCAATATGTTGTTTACTTTGTAAGATGTGCTATTTATAAATAATTTTGTTTCATTCAATAATAAGTGTTGTTTTATTTATATAAATGTGTTGTTCTTTACTCTGTTGTTCATTTTGAAAGATGTGGTGTTCATAAATAATGTTATTTTATGCAGTATAAGTATTATTCCATTCATATACATGTGTTGTTCTTTTTGTAAGATGTGTTATTCGTAAATTGTATTGTTTCATTCAGTAATAAGTGATGTTTCATTCATACAATTGTGTTATTTTGTAATATGTTATTTCATTTAGTAATAAATGTTATTTATATTAGTAGGATGTGTTATTTAAACCAGTGACATTTTTATAAATAATGTGAAAGTGTGGGTGCACACTAATGCTCTGGATGTATGCTATAACTACTTATTTTCTAATATTTTTATTCTCTCTCTCTTCACTTTCCACAATTATACATTCGCTGCTTTTTGACCTTTCAACCCAATTCCCCACTCCCTCACTTTCAACTTTCAAGTTGTCGGATCTTAATTCAATTAGCATGCAAACCACTATATCCTATAATCAGTTAGGATTTGAATCCAGACTTATAAAAAAAAAAAATCTTCTCTTTACAATTAATGAATAAATTTAGATTAGGTGAAATAGAATACAAGGTAGATTAAATTATAGAATATTCCTTATATCCCTTCTTCTCCTGCATGCAACATTCTGAGTATAAAAAATAACTTTCAAGTTTATCCCTCTTTATCTTTGTTTTTCCAATTATTTTTCTTTCCCTCTTTTTCATGCTTTTGAATGCACAATGTTTTGTCTTTATTCCCCTATGCTCTTCTGCTTCCGGACTAATTACATGAGCGCCCAAAATATTTAGGTGAAATTACAATTTTTTATACTCATTTTGAGAAAAAAGATGTTTTATATTTACACACAAAAATTAATAGTTTGAATTTTTAATTAACTGTCAAATTATTATTCGATATTTTAAATTTACTACAAAATAGATACCTTGCAGCTTAAACAAAATTTAAGAAATTAACATAAAAAAAGAGTTTTAAAAAAAGTGCTCATATTTAGCTGTACAGTGTAGGTTATTAAAATAAAGAATAAAAAACTTGTCTCTGGAGTCTCGCATTAACCTATGCTTGGCTGGCAATTTTCTACGGTGCTAACATATTCACATGGAATACTATTACATTCATAAAGTAACTTACAAAATTAACCTTACATAAAACAATACTTTTATTTTATATATGAAATCAATATTATTTGAATGCTGGTTACCAAAAAAATCAGTCCTTGATATTCTGAGAGCCCAAGCCAACAACACCTCACTTTCTCCTTCTTTCCTCTTCTGCCGGATTTTTCTCCACCACCGACCTCCACCGCCAACCAACCACCGTCTGTCCCAGCTGATTGTTGGACCTCCGACTGGCCCTCAAAAGCTCAGACGTCTCCAACTGCCTATGACATTAAATCAAATAAAAAGGAGCCGGTTGTGATTAAATTTTTATGAATGTAAATATCTACGTTGCTTCAGAAGCAAATTATGGACAAAATACAGTTATATTTAAAACGAAAAGTATATGAATACCAAAACGAAATAGTTTAAACATTTGGTGTTGCGACAGCGGTCAAAAGTTTGAAATAATAAATAACGTAATAACAATTTTAAATAAAATAATGTGTTAAAATGTTATTCACTGAAGTAATACTTTATAAGTAAAATCAAATGGTAGTGAAATACATTCCTTTTGTAGTGTCTTAATCAAAGGCACGTATTATTAATTATCAATTTTATTTTACTTTGAAATTAATACTCTGGGATATTATTTTTACATATTATTTTATTTAAAATTTTTATTACTTATTCATTATTTCACACTTTTTGGTCGTATGGCAAAGCTGTATATTTAATTTATTTTTCTGGCATCCGTACACTTTACATTTCAAATTCAACTGTATGATACCTATGGTTTGCTCCCTAAAACCACGTCGAATATTTAAATTATGGAAAAATTTTACTAGGACCCTTAACTTATATTTTTATCCTGAGTGAATACCATACTTTAAAGTTATCCTATCAAAGTACTATACTTATTTCTGTGCGTCCCAACTAGATTCCTGTCATCCATTTCACTGTAAAAATGGGCGGATTTTACTTATGTTACATTAATTGATATTAAAAATAAATATAAAACAACAATTTTGGTCCTTAAAACCTCCCCAAACAATAATTTTAAGTCATAAACTTCTAAAACTAATGTTTGCACCCATCAATCCATTTTCGCATTTCTGCCTCATGTCCTCACCCAAATTTTGCCACATCTATAGGCAAAATCACACATTTCCACCCATATTTTGCCTAACCCAGAAACCTGAGATCTTCTTTTATGCTCCATAGCTCGATGTCCAATCTACTGTCTGATCTACTCTTTCGCCAATGATGGCTATGATGGTAAGCATCAGGAGAGATGAAGGCAAAGACAAAGGCAATGGTAGGCCATTTGTGTAACGACCTTAGTTTAGAACCGGTCAACGGAACACCTGCCCATACCATATGAGTTATCATTTGGAAAAGGATAAGCGCTAAGTACTTAATAATAAACTCTCAGCATAAGGAAATTCCCCTATCCCATATTAGCGGATTCAACCACATACTTTAAACCAAACATAGCTCTGATACCGTTTGTGATGATCCAAGTCTACAAAAAATCAATAAAACACCTGCACACACCACATGGGCTATTCTTTAGAAAAAGATAAATGTTAGGTACTTGTGCTATGAAACTTGAGCCTATATATCCACATGAGCCTTCTCACATTTCACCTATGTGGGATATGAGGGTGTTACAAACTCCCCCCTTATATATGAAACGTTCTCATTAAGGCTAATCAGATTACTTAATTCCTAGGACCAAGTAACCTCTATAATCGAACTACGTAGCCTTTGGCCAAGTAGCCTCTCAAACTCAAGATCCATCTCGATAGATGATACACGTACACATCCACTATGCCACATCATCATGGTCTTGGGTCGGCTCTGATACCATCTGTAACGACCCAAGTCTAGAACTGGTCAACACCTGCCCACATTACATGGGCTATCTTTTGGAAAAAAATAAGCGCTAGGTACTTATGAATGAACTTTCAGTATAAGGAATTTCCTCATCCTATACCGGTGGACTCAACCATATACTTTGAACCAAACCTGGCTTTGATACCATCTATAATGACCCAAGTCTAGAAGAGATTAATGAAACACCTGCTCACACCATATGGGCTATCCTCTAGAAAATGATAAGCGCTAGGTGCTTATGCTCTGGAACTTGAGTCTATATATCCACATAAGGCTTCCCACATTTCACCAATGTGGGATATGGGGATGGTACAGTTCGGGAAAAGGTAGAGGTGATAAATGAACCCTCATGCACCATTACTATGCTTCTTTGTAAGGGTGAAAATAGGCCAGGCCTAATTCGAGTAGCTCGAGCTCGTGCTCAAATTAAGGCTTTTCAAGCCAGGTGTTTAGAGCTCGAGCAAAAAAATAAGTTCAAATAAGTTTAGGGCCGAGCTCGAGCCTTAACATATCTAGCTTTATGGGCTCGAGGGCCTATTGGGCTTAAGCCCCTACGTGCTAAGTCCTTCTAAGTCCAAACTCCTAAAATCATTGGTTCCCACTCCCAGTTGCCTTAGCCTAATCTCAGCCTTACCCAGTTTCTTTGTCAACCGACCTACAATCTTACCTAGCTAGTGGCCACTATCAACACTGATGAAATGACGACGAAAGCCTTCACCTAACAATGATCTCCACTGTTGTCAATCACGCAAGGTCGAGATCCTTTAACAATTTGAGTCTGTGACTCCACAACGATAGCTTGCCCCATTCGAGTCCACGATGATAGGCCTACGTCAACATTGAAAATGTCACAATTTGAAACCATCAAGTTGCAATCGGCTGCAACTTTGTATCTTTGATCGAACAATCAACTCAAGAGTCAGTTAAATCTTCTAATTGCACATTCCTCGATCTTGTGGCACTAAGCTGGCTGAGGGATGAAGCTAGGGGATTCTTCCTAAGCCTAGAAGTTGACATGACAATGGATGAAGGATTGTGGTGGCTCAATCAACATAACGAGAAAGATGATGGCGCATTCATCAAATTTACAAAATTAGGGTAGAATATAAAAGGTTTAAAAAGCTTGGGATTGGTTATTAAATTTTTCTTTCTCTAATTATGTATCTAAAAAATTACAGACTTAGTCACCTTATTTTATCTAAATTATAATTATGATACCTAAAGATCTATATATGTTAATTGAGCTAGACAGGGTTTTTGGGCTAAGCTTGAACTAGCTTAGAAAAATTAGGCTCAAGAAATTTGAGCTCGAGCTTGGGTAGTACCAAACTACAAAGGGGCCGAGCTCGAGCTCAGTGGGCTCAAGCTCGGCCTAGCAAATTTTCACCCACACTTCTTCGTTAGTGGATTTTGGAATAAACCAAGTTCAAGAGGCTGAAATCAAACTTGAGCTGCTGTGGAACCCTCTATCGCTATTGGACCTCGTTGCAATCACAGCACTGGAGAACTCTCTTTCGAGCTGTAGTCCCGTCATCAGCAAGGTCATAATCAAAATCCCAAGATTTCTCTTAACCTTAGTGAATCTATTGCCATATGCTTGAATCCATAGTCATCCACTCAAATCTGTCGCCTTTTTACTTGAATCCATAGTCACCCACTCGAATCTACATCTTGACAATCGAAATCGCAAAGCCCATCAAATAAATCATCAATTTTTAACCTGAGAAGGATGAAATTGCCAATTTGGATGATGTAAAACCATCATTAAGATAGATGACATCATAATAAGACTGGGCCTTAGATGAATTGACAAATTCCCTTAAATATTTACAAGAGATCTGGAAAGAATATTTTGTGAGATGTTGTTTATTTCGTAAGATATGTTATTCAAAACGTGATGATAATAATGTAAAAAGTAATGTTCATTTTCATAAGACATACTATTTTAGACGTGATGTCATTTTTATGAATAAGGTAAAAGTAATGTATACATAGGTGTACCGGGTGTACCATTTAACTACTATGCCCTTTATCCCATGTTGTTTGAAACAAATGGGTTTAGCACGCATACCAAGGCAAACTATTGTTTGCCTATTCTTTCTAGCTTTGCCCTTCCTCTCTTCCTCTGTCTATTCACCTGTTTTGCCCTTCATCTTTGGCAACCCCTCAGCCTTTTTCCCCACCTTACTTTTGACCTTTCATCTTTGCCCTACCTTCGACCTTTCGTCTCCACCCCGCCTTCAACCTTCTGTCACCACCTAGCCAAGCTTTCATCTCTACCCCTGTCTTTGACCTTCTGTCACCAATGCTTCACCTCATCTTTGTCGCCCTGATCTGCTAATTTGCTCGAATTAAACACCGAATAACATTGATCTACTTCTCTCATACATCTGCATTGTTCTCCGTTACATCGATCTCATCGTATCAATCTCATCCATCGCATCGATCTCAGTTATCGCATCAATCTCCGGCCACTTCGCGTCAATCTCCATCACGTTGATCTTGTTTGTCGCATCAATCTCCGGCCGCTTCGTGCCAATCTCTATTTGTTTGTCATCTCTGTCTTTAGCCACCTCCCTCCATTGTCTCCAATTTCGGTCTCCTTGGTCCTAATCTCTACCTTGTCGGAACTCCATTCCTTAACCCGTGGCCTCTTCACCCTGATCACAGACATGTACTGGAGGTCACTGCCTCACTGTTCTAGGCTGAAATCGTAGCAGATGCAAGAACGATTGCGAGCAGAAATGAAATGGAAAAAGAGAAAGAGTGGGCAAGAGGTTAACATGGAGGTATAATAGTAAATAAGATGAAAAAAGTTTACTAAATGAGGAAATGTTTCAAAGAATTAGGGACATCCAAAAAAGAAAAATGTTGCAAATAATATGGGACAGATAGAGTATTTAATTCTTAGAATTTAAAAGTAAAAAGAAAAATAAAACTATTACTGTCGTTATTTATTATAATAACTAAAAAGCTAAGCTTTTGATGGGCCACTACGAATAGTATCCCTCTCGCTTAAGGATGGCAATTGGGGTAGATCGGGTTGGGTTTGGGTTAGGTCATTTAGGTTCGAGTTTTGTTAGGTTAGCATCAATTCGGATTCAAGTCAGGTTCAAGTCAGGTCATTTAGGTTCAGGTTGATTTTGGGTTGAGTAAGTTTCAGGTTCGGGTTAGTCTTATTCGTGTTCGGATTTAATTTAAGTCGGGTCATTTTCTATCTTGGGTAACTTTAGGTCAGGTTATTTGGATTTCAGGTCAAATTTGGGTTGATATTTGGGTCTAATCGGGTTATTGGTGCATAAGCTGGAATAATTGGATTAATTTAATTTTTTATTTATATTTTGCTAAAATTTAAATTAAAGAATTTGATTTTTGATGCAAACATTTGAAAATTTTAGAGACCCATGTTGTAATTTTTACAAGTCACTAAAATAAAATTTTCAAAATTTAGATACCTTTAACTAAAAAATTACTAGGCATAAAAAATAATCTAAAAAATTTAATTTAACTAGATATAAATATATTAATATATAATTATTTTAATAAAAATACCTAATTTAAAACTTTGAAAATTTGATTCATAAAACTATAAACTCAGTCATTTTAAAACTTAAGAAGTTGGTAGGATCATATACATTTAAATCATATTGTCACTTTAATTTATAATTTTTTAGGAATTTAGGATCATTATTTAGGGTCAAAATAGAAATTAATTTAGTTTAGGTACTAATTTGGAGCCTTAGAGGTCATTTGGGATCAATGTAGGCGAAATGAAAGAGTTTTGGTGTGAATTAAAGGTTTTTAGAAAGTTCTAGGTAAAATTGAAAAATTTGAGGCAAATCTGTCAACTTTCAAGAGTTTGATATAAATCTGACAATTTTATGATAAAAAATCTGATAATCTCATAAAGTCATAGGCTAATTCAACAAATCCTAGAAATCTAGTCTTGTTGGGTTTAGACTTGGGTCTTTTCGGATTTGGGTCAGGTTAGTATCTGGTTTAGGTCATTTTGAGTTCTGGTTCTTTCAGGTTTTAGGTTTTTTTAGATTTTACTTTAATTAGGTTCGGATCATTGAATTTTCTAGTCAAATTGGGTCAGGTCAGATTTAGGTTCTAGTGTGTCGGTCCAGGTTTTCAAGTCAGGTCACATTTTGCCATTTCTGCTACGATGTATTTCTTTTTTTTTTTTCGGCTGCATTTGTTTTGAGCATTTGGCTCATGAGGCATTAGAAACCAAACAAAATGAGTAATTAAAACATAGGTCCTATATTGTATAAGATGATATCATTTGGTCTTCAAACAAAGTTAAAAGACCCGCGCGTTGCGGCGGACACATAATATCACAATATTAAAAAAAATAATAATCAAGAAAAGTAATAAAAATAGTTTGGGGGACCAAAGAGAAAATGTAAAAAACTTATGTATTAAGAGTTTAACAATTAACTAAGAAAAAGTTAAGGAAAAAAAGCTCTATTTCACTAAAAAAAAAACATAAACCAGGATGACCAATGTTTTAGTTTAGAAAACAACACACCATAAAAAAAACCAAAAGATTAAACAAAAATACTAAAATTAAGTAGTTACTAAGGTTATAATATAGAGAGTTTTTTTAGACACACTTTGTAGCAAACATTTTTTTAATATAAATTTTGACATTAAAAAAAATGCCAATAATAAATAATTAAAAAATTCTCATTCATAAATGAATGTTAATCAATTAAATTTTGCTTCATTTTAATTTTGGGTGGGTTTTCTTTATGTTATGTTCTTATTATTAAAATGATTAATTGTGATCAAAACATAATTCTATAAAACATAACACTACATGTGCTTTGAAATGATAAATATTTTTTGTCATAAAAAAATAATTCACTAAAAAGTTTCATCTCTTATTAATTTAAATTTTAATTTTTAATATCGATAAGAAATTTATTTAGTAAAATTCACTTAAAAGCTTTAGAGTTTAATAAAGTAATTTGATCCATCGATCCATAATTGTTAAAATTGAAAATGAATATGAAACATAACATTGTACATGTTTTGAAATGATCATTAAAAATTAATTCACTAAAAAATTTTATCTCCTATTAACTGAAATTTCAATTTTTAATATTCTTTATAAATTTATTTAGAAAAATCCATCTTCAATTTATTTATCTTTTTTTAACCTTTATTAAGTCAATCATTAAAACCTTAATGTCAAAGTTATTTCTTCAAGCTAAATAAATAAATCATGATTACCAAGATTTTGCTTTAGAAGACAATGAATAAAAAAATAACAAAAAAATTATAGATAAAGAGAACAAATTATACTTACCAATGTCTTTCCTTAGAAAATAGTACATAAAACAACAACAAAAAAAAGCTTGGGATGAAGAGAGCAAATAGAAGAGATAGATTAATAGTTATAAAATTTGGGGACCAAAATATAATACTGATGTAAATTTGAGTCTAAAATGAAAGAATTAGAAAGTTAGGGACTGAAACCGTGTTTTCACCGAAACAACACATGAAACGATTGAAAGCATAAAATTACAACACAGATCCTCAAGAAATTCAGCACCTTGCAAAAAGAGGATCAAACTCTAAAAAAAGAAAATCATATCCGGAAAAACAAAAAAATGTGACGAACGGTAAAAAAAAACTGATAAGGGGCAAAACAGTAAAGACATTTTTTACTGTTTATTTGAACAGTACCCCGAACACGGGTTTTAGTATATAGTATAATGTTGAAATCATGTACTTTTTCCGTTATGTCCAATAGACACAAAAGATATCCTAAACTTTTAATTTTGTTATTTTAAGTCATCAAACTTTCAAAACTTACTGTCAAAGCCTTGATTTGTACTGAAATCCTAAATCCATTATCTTGGTCTTTTTTCGATAAGTTTTCTATTTAAAATTTTGATTACCAATATTTTTCAAATATTCTAACTTTTTAAAACTCTTGAACTAATCATCTTCACAATTTTTTTTTGTTTCATTTTTTTTATGTAATCAGTATTAAAATTTTGAATCTTTATTAATCAACCCACAAAAATGTGTGTGGGCCTATTACTAGTATATTCCTAATCACACTGTTCGACCAATTGACAATGGCACCTTCTGAATTCTTGATGACAAAGCTAATGTCTCAAAAGTCATGGACTCAAGGATCATCCACATGTCTGATGTCCCCACCAATAATTCCATCGTCCTTAATTTCTTGTTGCAATAATATGAAACTTCCTAGAAAGTGAACTTGAAGACTTGACTAGGCATTAAAAAAATAAAAAAACTAAAAGAAAATGGATAAGTAAAAAAGTTAGACTTGACCAAAAGAAATGGCAGAAGATCATGTTATCAAAATTTTCACTAATATTTTAGGTTGGATGTGGTTACACTACTATACATTTTTTTTACTTAATATTTTATTAATATTTTAAAATAGATCAGATATACTATTAAAGTTTTAAATTGGAAATGGATATGTCACTGTTCATAAAAAAATGCTATAAAAAACATTAAAAATAACAAGTTATGAAATTTTAAGGCAATCAATGTAATTTTTAACAAACTTCATAGATCTTTTGTGTTAGACTATCTCTCTCTCTTGAATGTTGGTGGGCAGATCGGATAGCAGAGAGAAATGGTGGTGATGGGGCTAGGGCACTGACAGTGGAAATCAGATCCTTTTTTGATAAAAATCTCAAAGGTCTTGATATTTTTTTAAAAGATACATAATAATTCCAAATTTCAAAATTTATTAATTTTACAATTTTCTGTTATTTTTTAACGGACAGTGGCACATTAAGCCATTTTTGAAATATTAATACGAGATTAGACCCAAAAAAATTATATTAGCAGATCCGCATCCAACACAAAATATTGGCGGCAAATTTTGAGATTTCTTCCTAAAGTTTTTTATACATTTTCATTTCTAATTCTAAAAGTTTACTTTTTTTTTTTCTAAATTGACCTCACAACTTTTAACAGTATAATAGTGTTAAATTTACTATAAAATAGTTAATGAACACAAAACATGATTTATAAGGATAAAAAATAGATAAATTAAATGACTCCTTAAATTTCAAAATAATCATTGCGTACATTAGAGTAGAATTTAAACAATTGCTATCATTTATCATTTTACTCTCAGTCAACCACAATGATGAAAAGTTTTAAAACTAATGGTTGTGGAATTTAAAGACCCACTTAGAAAAAAAAAAAAACTTCAGATTTGAAATAGAAATGAAGGGAAATTTAGCACTAAAGCCGCCCTTCCCAAAAGAACCCAAAATAAATCAAAAGAAATCAACCGAGTGAAACCGGTAGCTCTCATCTCTTATGCTTTCTCTTTTCGCTTCTCGCCGATCTCTCTGCTGCTGAACCACAAAAGCTTCTTTCCTTCTAGCCTCACCCGTTTCTATTCTCTTGCTTCAGCTAAAGCAAGGTCTGGTTGCGGATCGATCTTGAACATCCAAAGCACGAGCAGAAGGTATGGTCTAGTTTCACAACTCCAGTTCAACTCTTTTCTAGAGATCTTCACAACTTCAGTTCAACTCTTTTTCTTTTTTTTCTCTTTAGTCTTTTCTGTTTGTTTAAACAGCGTTTTTTAAGTTGGAAACGGAATAGAATCTTGCTTCATGTTTCTTCAGCCCCTCCCTCTCTCACTGGGCAAGTGACTTACAGTGTTAGATTGTTATATCTTGTAGAATACAAAATGCAAGCTCTTGCGGGATTTGTGGGTGAAGCTTTCCTGTCTTCTTTTTTCGGGTCGATTTTTGAAAAGTTGGATTTTATCTCTGGGATACGGAGTCTCTCCAACAAACAAAACGAAGTCGAAGTCGAAGCCCAGCTGGCTGAGTGGAGGCGCTTGCTTCCTCAAATCCAAGCCGTGCTTAATCATGCAGAGGAGCAGCAAATTGCCGATATTGATGTTGAGACGTGGCTCTCTGACCTCAGAGACTTGGCTTTTGACATGGAGGACGTATTTGATCGGTTCGAGTTCGCGGTGAAGACCAGTGAGTTGCGGGTGGATGCCGGCGCAAACAGCAGTAAGCCATATAAATGGCCCAGACATGAGACTTCAAGCCGACCACACTCGGTGCCTAATTTTACTGCCTTGCTTCCCATGATGAGGGAGGTAACGAGCAAGCTACAGCAAGTTGACAGAAAGAGGATCGAGTTTAATTTTCAGCAAATCTCACAAAAAAGTCAAAGACCCGGCAGTCTCATAGAAAGGGTGCCTTCAACTTGTTTGGTTGAGCCTCATGTTTATGGCAGAGACAGAGACAGAGAGGCCATCATGAACTTATTGCTAAGAGATGATCCCGGTGTTTGTGTTATTCCTATAGTTGGGATGGGAGGCCTTGGCAAGACTACTCTTGCTCAGCTTGTTTACAACGATCCAAGGGTTGTCAATGATCGGTTCGACCTAACAGCTTGGGTGTGCGTGTCCGAGGAGTTGGACATCCATAGGGTGACACGATCTATTCTACAAGAAATAACACAGAGTAGCTTTGACATCACTGGTGAGTTAAATTTTCTTCAGAAAAAATTAGAAGGGGCGCTGGGTAAGCGAAAGTTTTTACTCATTTTAGATGATGTGTGGAACGAAAGTTATGAGCAATGGGATATTTTGCGGAGGCCTTTTCTTGCAGGGGCAGCTGGTTCTAAAATAATTGTCACTACTCGTAACGAAAGTGTGGCAGCCGTCATGTCAATGGGGCAGATTCCTTTTTATGCTCTTCAGACATTGACAAATGATGAATGTTTGCAATTGTTTGCCCGACATGCATTAGATGCAGAAGATTTTGAGGCACACCCACACCTTGTAAAAATTGGGAAGGAAATTGTGAAGAAATGTCAAGGATTACCCCTAGCAGCTAAAACACTTGGCGGACTCCTGCGTGGCAATTATGATTCGCAATATTGGGAACATATTCTAAATAGCAAAATATGGGAATTACCAAAAGAGAGGAGCAACATCATTCCAGCTCTGAGATTAAGCTACCATCATCTTCCTTCTCATTTGAAGCGATGCTTTGTTTATTGTGCAATGTTTCCAAAGGACTATGAGTTTGACAAGGATCAACTAGTTATGCTATGGATGGCAGAAGGATTTTTGAAGCACTCTGGTGGGACGAAGTTAATGATTGGCATATGTCATGAGGCTTTCCATGAATTGGTATCGAGAGCCTTTTTTCAGCAATCAAGTGTTCATAAGTCACGCTTTGTGATGCATGATCTGATACATGATCTAGCTCAGTCTATTGCTGGAGAATCATGCTCTCATTTGCCTCATCATTTGAATAGCGACAAATTACAACCTGCAATTTCTAAAAAGGCTCGCCACTTTTCATTCGCTCAGCGCAAATTTAATACTTTAAAAAGGTTTGAAGCCCTCAAGGAAGCTAAGAGATTGAGAACATGGTTAGCATTGAATTATGGCTTTACACTCCGTCACACATCTAGGAGAATCTTCCTTGAATTACTGCCTGGTTTTACATGCTTGAGGACTTTATGTTTACGTGGGCATGGTATAAAGAAGGCGCCAGATTTCATAAGTAATTTGACACAGTTGAGGTATATTGACTTGTCTTACAACAACATTGAATCACTACCTGAATCACTGAGTTCTCTCATCTACTTGCAAACACTAATATTACAAGGATGCCATTTGCTTACAGAGTTACCAGCTGCAATTGGTAATTTGTCAGAGCTTTGTCTTCTTGATATTAGACTTACCTTTGTGTTGGAAAAAAACATTCCAGAAGATATAGTCAATCGGACGAATCTCCAGATATTATCCGATGTGGGTGGGGACAGAGTTTGCAGGTTAAGGCTAGGAAATTTAGAATGCTTATCCACTTTTCAAGGCCACTTATCTATTAAAAATCTACAGAATGTGGCAGTTGTTCCAGATGCTGAGGCCTCATGTATTGAAGATAATGTTCTAAAGGAATTGTCCTTGGAGTGGAGCCATGGTTCAAAAATTGGGATAAGTGAAAGTAGGGAAATGCATGTATTGAACCAGTTGAAACCTCACCACAGCCTAAAAGCACTTAAATTCCAAGGCTACAAAGATTCTAGGTTTCCTACTTGGGTCAGTGAGCCATCATTATTACCTAATTTGACACGTCTTGAAATTGTCAACTGTTTGCAAATTAATTCATTACCATCGGTGGGGAAATTAGCATCCCTTAAAGAATTGATCATAACTGGCATGCAAAGCCTGCAGGTGGTGGGCATGGAGTTTTTCGGGATTGAGGATTCTTTTGTTTCCCACAGCATATTTCGTTCATTGAAAACTCTGAAGTTTGAAAATATGCAAGCTTGGGAGGAATGGACGTGTTTTGATGGTGGTGAAGGTGAAAGTAATGGGATATTCACATGTCTTAAAAATCTTAGGCTTTCTGGCTGCGGCAAGCTGAGAGGCAACTTACCTGGGAACTTGGGCTCCCTAAATAGTCTCCAAATTATCGGATGCCCACTATTAAGACCTACTAAGGTAAGACTCCCATCGCTTGACCATTTGATAATACAAGATTGTGGTGGAGCTGTCCTCAGTAGCATGGTTGATGTCACTTCTCTTCGCTACCTGACCTTAAAACGTCTGTCAGGCCTTGCTTGCCTACCCAAGGGGATTGAGCAGGCTAGACTTGATACCTTCATCATGGAAGATGTGCATCCATTGGTTGAGATGAATAAGATAGAAGGCCTCGTCCAGCTGGATATCATTGACAACCCATTTCTGAGATCTTTTACAGGATGTAAATTGCCATTAATGCTTAAAAGTTTGAGGATCAGGAGATGTGAAAATTTAGAATGTCTTCCTCAAGAAATCATGCATGATGATGAGAGGAATTCCTTCATGAGCCTTGAATATTTAGAAATAGAAAACTGCCCTCATCTTGAATCATTTCCCCCAGGTAAGTTGCCAGTGACGCTTAAATCACTCATTATAGTCAATTGCACAAACTTACAAACTGAATTTGAGGCTATAATCCCCGAAGCTAGAAGCATGCTCGAAAAAATTTGGATTTACAGGTGTGATAATTTGAGAATCTCATGCTTTTGGGAGAAGAAAAGACTGGAACATCTAACAGGTTTGAAGACCGAAGGTTCAAGTTCAGATGAGAGATCAAGGCTCTTCCCTAATAGTGGCATCACATTTCCTAGTAATATTCAGACGCTTGAGATAACAAGGTTCAAGAATCTAGAGGCACTACCAGCATTCCGCAGCCTCCAATCTCTCACAAAATTAACTTTAGAAAGTTGTCCAAAGTTGGAGTCTCTTCTAGAGGCAGGAGGATTGCCCCACACTCTTGTGCACCTCAATTTACAAAGCTTAGAAACTCTAAAGGCCCTACCAATACTAAGCAACCTCACGTCTCTTGAACTACTGACAATTGAAGATTGTCCAATGATTCAGTCTTTTCCAGAAGGCGGTTTGCCCCCAAATGTAAAGGACCTTACGATTGGATGTGAGAGTATAAAGCAGCTGATGCAGCTATGGGGGTTGAACCGCCTCACCTCTCTTCAACGCTTGACCATTTCCCACGTGCCTCCACCTGATGGCCTGCAGCTTCCACCGACTCTGACTGCATTGATGTTGCGTCGGATGAAGGAAATGAAATCCTTGCCACCAGGCCTCCTCCGAGACCTTACTTCTCTTAAAGAATTAGACCTTCGTAAATGCCCAATGCTGCAGCACTTACCAAAAGATTTCTATTTTCCTCCCTCACTTGAAATTGTTTGGTTGAGAGAATGTCATCTTCTGGGGGCCAAGTGCGAAGAGGATATCGGAGAGTATTGGCCCCTCATTGCCCACATCCCTTGCATTTGCTTATGCTAGGCTGTTCTCCTGTAAGTATTTATAATTTCTTCCATTTTCTGTTTTTATTCACTGCTGGAAAAGGAAACACAATGGTGACGAGATTTTACAAAACGTTTGGCAAGTGGAGATGGGGTACCCTAAATGGATCGATCTCGTGATCTTGTTCGGAATGGTGATCATGTATCGGTTGCTTGTGGAATGGGGTACTCTAAAGCTGTTGAAAGGCTTAAGCCCGTGATCTTCCGGAACAATCTAGACTCGTAGTTGCTTGTGGAAGAGGCTTAAGCACAGAAGAGGCCTTCAACATTTTGGTGAAGTCTTCCTAGTCCCACCCAGATATTCCAGCTGCAAGTTCACCAGAAAGTATCAACCTTGAACCAGCAGGTGAATATACAATTCCACATGCTTTTTCACAATATCAAAACATGTAAAATTGGAATTTACTGTAATATGATTTTCTTGTTTGTTTTCCTGAGAATATGTTTAATCATATATAGCAGGGAATTGTTCGGGATGGTGATCATGTGTCGTCAGTTGGTTATTGTTCTTGGCAATTGTTAAATCTCCTGAGAAGCTTAAGCCGTTCATCAAACGTCTTATGTTTTCTCGTCCGGAACAATCTAACTAGACTCGTTGTGGCAGGGGCTGGTTGATCTTCCACCACTACACCCTTGGGTGAAGCTTCCCGCTTCGTAATTATAATTGATTATTTTTTATACATCTGATGAACAAAACAGGCTGTAATGAGCATAAAAGTTAATTTAGTGTACAAACCTTGAGTAAAAGACATACAAAATTATAAATCTTTACGTCTATTTAGTTTTTAATATTTTTATACCATGTATTATTTTTGCCTTTCTACTATTTTTTTTAAACAAAACTAATATTATTTGAAAGTTAATGCTATATATTTTAATAACCACTTGAATAACATTTTAAAGTGTAAAGTTTTGATTAAGTTTTAATTTGAAAAAATATAGGTCAGATACTATAAAAACTAAATACTTTCAATACATTATTAATTATACTTGAAATGAACAAACTAAGTAGTTTAATCTTATGCCCTCTAGATAGTAATTATATCCAAGTAATAAAAAATAAATATAGTCCAGATAAGGTTTTGTTGGGAAGAAGAAGAAAATGATTGAAGAAAAACTATAAGTTCGGGTTAAATGGTTGAAAGAAAGTATAGAAAGTAGTTTGATTCCAATATGCAAAAGTATTGAAGTTTCTAAGGCAAATGAAAAGTTTTTCGAGAGTTAAAACTTGTTTTTCACATTTTTTCATCAACGGAAAATTTGACGACACGACAAATAGTGCAACATTTTTATAGTTAGAAGATGAAAAGTATAATATTTTTTAATTTCAGGATAAATTCGCAACATGAGCCTTAGTTCAAGGATTATGGGTGTCATTTACCCAATCTATAATTTTCTAAGATTGTCCTTCCCCTGTCATTCCCCTTCTCGTCTAACCACTTCTATTCTCCTCTATCTCCACTTCAACCCATCCGTACCCACCTCTCCTCACCTCCTTATGCTACCTCTCCTTTTACTCTAACACCTCTCGTCCAACCCCTAATTACCAACGCTCCTCAGGCCCTAGACGGCGACCTTGCGGTTGGTACATTGAGACTTGCCTGACTAAGGCCATTGACTTGGGGTTCCTCATCTCCATTCTTCTCGCCAGCGCCACCTCTGCCGCTGATATTAGGATGCTCCAGACATGTCGAGACTATAATAGTTACGCGGCTTCCTAGATTTTGGCAGCTAACAATAAGTTCAATTCCAATTCCGATGATACCATCGTGGAGGATGTTAATACCGGTGGCCAATGCCACCTTGAAATGCAAATATGAAACCCAGGGGTCAGCCTTAGTTGAGCTCAATTCTGACTTCCTCAAGCTTTGAGAAATTTGCATTGCTTCTGCCAAGTTTTTCGGTCTCGAATATTTAAATTTGCTTCTTGACTAAGAGCTATATAAGTCATCTATATATGTCTTACCAGGAATAAGATCTGTTTATATATAAAAGTAATAAAATAAACATGTAATAATGATATCAACATAAAGAATTGTAAAGTTTATCAAATTATCTAGAAGCTTGAAAGCACTGCGGCCCATATTAGTCAAAAATACAATATGAGCATTTAATTATTTGAATTTAATTATTAGAGAGAAATTTTTTATTTGTCCTATCATATTCTAATTATTAACAATATAATATTTGATTCCAATTATTTGCCTCCAATTTTGAATAGAGTTTATGGAGTTAAATATTTTATTTATCTCAAATGTATATTATTTAGTGACAAATATAATATATGCTTCTAAGTTTTTACCTCAAATTTTGAATATAGGTATTGGAGACAAATGCACTATTTGCCTGTTATATTTGTCTAAAAAACTAGTTCTTCATGTAGTGAATTCAAATAAAATAAAAAAATTAAAAATTAGAAATGTTGAAAAATAATTTATTTTGAAAATACTAGGTAAAACAACATTGCTACATGCTCTTAATTTTTCTTTTTCATAGTTATCTATAAAAAAATTATTTTTTAAAAATGATAAATATCGTCAACTGTTCCTAAACTATTCCCATGTTGCTTAATCATCTCAAAATTATCTGGTGTTGCACCAATTGTCCTCAAAATTTTTAATTGTTGCACTTTCGTCCTGTCGTCAATCAAACCATTAAAGATGGACGGAAAAGTAGTGCTACATCAGCAGTCACATTATTTTTTGATGTCATATCAGCAATCATGTCATTTTTTATCCATATTTAATAGTTTAGTTGGCGGCAGAATAAAAGTGCAACAATTGAAAGTTTGAGGATACTTGGTGTAACACTTGATAGTTCTAGGATAATTAAGCAACATAGGCATAGTTTAAGGAAACCTACGATATTTACCCTTTTAAAAAACATTATTAAAGTGATTATTAATTAGATATTTAAATAATATAGTTCCAAATAAAAAAATCAATTGAAGTTGCTAGAGACATTGAAGCATTGGTTTTCTTCTTCCCTCTTTCAATTTGTATTGATCCATGGAAGAACAGGTGAGGCAAATTTGGGTCAGTTTGAATAAGTCCAAGCAAGGAAGACAAATGATTCTGAGGACAAGGTCAAAGAAGGAGGCAATAGAGCAAGAAGGCGGGGTTGGATAAGGAGGTGAGGAGGCGGCGGAAATTTATGGAGTCTAAGTGGTGACAGTGAATAATAGAAGTAAAGAGACGAGAAAGGGAAAGACATTCTTGAAAAATTGTGAATTTCAAAAGTTTTGGATATAATTGTAAATCAAATTAAATTTAAGGTGTCTGACTGTAATTTTGACTTACGGTTGAGTGATAGCATTAAAAACGTATGGCATAAGTGTAAATTTGTAAACCTCAAGGGAGTAAGTATAATATCACCTAAAGTTCAAAAATAACTGCAAAGAAAACCCTTTTGTATATATTTTCATATGAGTCAAACTGTGAATGTCAAATTTGAAACTTACATTCATGTAAATGATAAAATTTTTTGCAAGTATTTCAAAAACTTGGAGACCCACTTGTAAGTTTTACAAATTATGGGCCCAATGAAAATTTTTTGAAAATGTAAATAGAAAATTGTTAATATCTGTAAGATTTGGCCTACATAATTTTCTAAAGTAGAAATACTATGGATTTTTACTCTATCCAACCCAGGATTAGGAATGTGATCATCACAAAATTGGGAATAATGCAAAGTTGTTGGAAAATGAGGATATAGAATAATTGATTTCAAGTGAAACCAAACACAAGATTGTAAAGTTTTAACTTTTCAAACAGCTTGTTACATTCTCTTAACCAACACAGTTTACATACCCGGCGTCACCACAAGATTCCAAATTGAGTTTAGCTCTTAAAAAAAATGAAGATAATTTTATTATTTATCAAGGCAAATAATAATTATCACTTAATTGAGCTATACTAATTATGGTATTTACGTCATATACTCGTATGAGCCAAATTGATGAATGGCAAATTCGAAACTTTCAAACCGGATATGGATAAAATCATGTGGCCACATGTCAATTTCAAACTGGTTAAAGCTTCATTTGGTAAATATTTTATTCGGGGAATAAACATTCTCACATAGACTAATTTAGGAGTAACTTTTAAATTTAATCACAAAAAGAAAAATGAGTTGCATCATCTAGTGGCAATGAAAAGATAATGAGCTAAAAAACAGAAAACCGGCAAATACACGACAGACCTCTAAAATACTCAACAAAAGATTCACCAAGAGTATCTAGCCATAAGTTCCAATAAGTGACATCAAATTGAGATTGACATCAGGTATATAAAAAATTACAGAAATCTACATCATAACGTGCAGGAAAAATGGATGAGCTTGACATAAGTATCTATAGCACACACTAGAGTATATATATCAAATGTTGGTCATACCCATAAATCAACTCAATTGGATCCGCAATTCTTCATCTCTTAGCTTATGTATCTTGCTTGAAATGGCTTCAACAGCTCAAATACGGACATAAATTTTCATCATCAAATTTTCTTGCCAGACTCTGCTCCTTGGCTATCTAAGGCTCTCAGTCTTTTCCATTTCTTCTCATAAAGAACTCGTGGCCATTCTTCATCCTTAATTACGTAAACAAGACAATGTCTTTTAGGGTTCTAAACACCAAATACTAGTCTTATTTACATTTAAAAAGATAGATGTGAATGGGAATCATGAAGTAACATATCAGCAGCTATTAAAATTTTGCAATTTTCAATCTCACACAAATCTGTAATTCATATACCAGGCAACACAGCTGCTAGTTTCATGTCATTAAAACCTTTTGAAGCTGCACTCTCATATCCCGCATGGCACCCTAAACCAGAATTTTTTACATGATACAAACAAACCTCAATGTGAAACTTGTTTGGATTATCTAACCAGGTTAGGTTCTATAGAGTTGAATATAGGAAAACTGAAAATAATAAGTTTGGGAAAAAGATCTCAGGAGGGACAAATCCAAAGTTTAAACGAACAATAAAAGTAGAACAAGACAATTTTCTCTGCTACCTTCTCAACCAAAACCCCAACCAACGTAAGTGAACTGAGAGACAATGAAGAATAGGCTGGAAACGACTATTAGCAATCCCGTCTGAGGAAGTGGATGCCACAAAGGCAACTACAGTTGGCTAGGCCTAGTTGGCAGTACCGACAAAGTCGTAGGAAGGAAAACTGGGAAATTGGAAGGCCAGTCCACCGACAGTGATGAAAGAAAGCATTGTCAAAGAGTTAGAGAGTAGAAATCACAACTTAGAAAATAATGTAGAGAAAAAAGTATATAAGGTATTTGGTCAAAAGTGAATTAAAATTGATTCAAACAATTAAAGGGTCAAATTAGTACTGAAAAACTTCTAAACTAAAAAGGGTTAAAATCAAAAGAATACAGTTGAGGGTAGTTTTAGAATTCAAGTATAAAATTTTTCTAAACTCTTGCCTAAAACAACAAAACTATCAAGTGTTATCTTTGTATCACGTTTGTTAAATGAGAAGTCTATTTACTCCTGAGCGTATCCTGCTACACACACAGAGTAATAGATTCCCTAGAAAGAGCAAAATAATGGGCATCAATTTGGGACATAGAATATGTTACTTGCACGTGGTCATTATGCTTTAACTGGGAAATTGTTCAAAAGATAATCAACTAATACCAAATGTTTCCCTCATTAAATTATATCATGGAATTTATGGATTCAATTGAAAGTGGACACCTGAAGAGGATAGAAAATGTGAACCAACAACAGCCAAGTTTTGCAGATATAAACCCAGGGAATCATAATAAATTTAGAACACACTTATCAAAGAACACTCTAAAGGAACTCTAGTTTACACAAGCAGGGAGAAAACAGAACCTAAGAATGGGTAAGAGAAATGCTTGACTAACTTTTCAGGAAAACAAAAAAAGTCCATTGATACATTTCAAAACAAAGCTGGGCAAGACAGTAGGAAAAAAGCTTCTAACAGGTTTGTTAAATAATAGTATCAGTCACTAAAAAGAAACAAAAATAGGTTCCCATGTTCATTTTCAGTTTAGGTAAATTAGAGGGTGGTTTGGATATTCTGAGCTGAGAACATACCAGTTTAAGCAAATATAGATTATCCATGGAATTCGTGACCAGACAGAATAGAAGTCAGCTCGTTCTGCGTCAACACAACATCAGCCTCTTCTGCTGTGTAACCAAGGATTGTTTGAAGGACCCCACAACCTAAACAGGAGAGAAGATCAGAATCATGGAAAATAAATAAGAAGAAAATCATCATGCAAAACAACTCCAAAAACCCTGAAAATTAAGAAAATAAAGAAGTGGAAAAATGGGGAATGACATATCGATTGACCATGGGAAGTAATTCTGGCAGAAAAAAGGCAGGGGAACAGCTGTTTCGGGGCTTGGAATTGCACAATTGTTTTGAATCTTTCTATCATAAATAAGAGACAACATACTTTACCGGTATCAACTTCATCACCGCCAAGGTGAAAGATATCAAATGGGAAATTTTTTTTGCAAAAACATTGGGATGTGGTCAAAAATGACTTAGTGGGGCTTGTTCAGACAGCTATCTCTTCAGGCTGTTTCCCTCTGAGCTGGCCCATGGTCTTATTGTCTTGATTCCAAAGGAGGATCATCCACCCTCTATCCATCTGTTTCTGCCAATTACTTTGCTCAACACTTGATATAAACTCCTTACTAAGGTGTTGGTCAATCGTGTTCGTCCCCTTCTGGAAGGGCTTATTGGGCAGTGTCCGGCCAGCTTCATCCCAAAGCGGAGTAGTCATGATAATGTTATTACTATCCAGGAGGCGGTCCATACAATGAAGAGAAAGTTCGTTTCTTGTGGGTCGCTTCTTGCTAAGATCGATTAGGACGGTCTTCGGTTTGGAAGACTCCAACCCTTGAGAAAGTTCGTTGTTTCCTGTGGCTTGTATCCATGCTCGAAGTTGTCGGCTGAGGACCTGTCACGCTTTCTCTTAGTTTGTTTGGCAAAAATATCAAATTTGCCACTAATGTTTTAGATAGAAGGCGACTATACCACTATAATTTTTTTTTGTGCCCAATCTCCCACTAATAGTTTAAAATAGGCTGAATATGCCACTGTTGGTTTAAAAATGTAAAAATAGCATGTTTTGAAATCTTGCGGGTATTATGCATCTTTAAAAGAAAATTATGACATTTGAGATTTTTGTCAAAAGAGGATCTGATCTCTGCTATCAACACTTTAACCCTATCACTGTCTTTGTCACCAAAGCCCCAGCCCCATCACCGCTCTTCATCTGTCTCTACTGTCTAATCTTCTCATCGGCATACGAAAGAGATAGATAGTCTAATTACAAAAAGTCTTTAAAATTTGTTAAAACTTGCATTACCACCCTAAATTTTAAAACTTATTATTTTAAACGTTTTTCATTAGCTTTTTAACGTTTTCCGTTAGATATTTAACGACCAGTGGCATATCTATGCTTAATTTGAAACTTTAGTGGCATATCCGGCCCATTTTAAAACATTAATGGAAAACTGGGTAAAAAAACTATAGTGACATATTCACTCCCAACCTAAAACATTAGTGGTAAATTTGATATTTTTACCTAGTTGGTTTCGACTCTTGGCTTGAAGGGAATTGTTCTAAAACCGCCTTTGTGATGGGCATTTTACTTGGGCGAGATTATTTGTGGCTATTTTTTGGGGCTGTGCCGGAGTATAAACACTTTTCTTTGAGAATAAAAGTATGACACCAGAGGTCGTAGTTGAGAAAGCGTACTGCCTAGAAAGAAGTAGGGTCAAAGCTTCTGCAACTTCCATCTTCAAGCCTCCTCGTGTGCCTGGATAGGGATAGCAAAATCTAATCCAACCCGATGATCTAATCTGACTCATTTGAACCCAAGCTTGACATAACCTAACTCAATCAAAAAATTCAACGACTCGAACCAAACTATACTCAACCTAACTTGAACAAAAACCCAATTGAAGTAAAACTCAAGAAAACTTAAACTCAAATGACCCAAACCTGAAATACCCGAACCCAGAATGGCCTGAATCTAAAATGACTCAAACCCAAAATGATCCAAACCCGATACTGACATGATCTTAATTCAAAATAACCTAATGACTAGACCCGACATAACTCAATTTTAACCTAAATCAACATAAATATATGGTCGGAAAAAATTTAAAAATTTGTGATTTTTTTATATATTATTTACTTATAAAAATTACGCATCAATTATGATCGTACAATTAAAGAAGCTTTAACATACTATAAAAATATTTTTTATTTAGGGGTATTTGAAGAATAAATTAACAAAATAATATGTTTTACGTAAGGGCCTTCTGTAATTTAAAAATACTATAATATTTTTTATTAAATTAACAATTTAATAAGTATATTTTCATAATGTTGTTAAACTTTTATCAATTTTTATTTTTTAATGTATTAAACTAGAAAAATTCATAAAAATTTAGTAAGGTTACAAAATTTGTATTTTCAATGGGTTATTGTCACCATATAATATTGGCTTTTAATTAAAATTAGTTTTGGGCAAAAAAACATAAGAATAAAAAGTAAGTCATTTTGAAGTCAATTGACTTAAGTTAAAATAAATTGGGTGTCAAACTTTTCATTTGCTGCATAAAATTTTTCTTTTCACTTTTCGATAATTCTACATAAATTTGTTGAATTGTTGAATACTTGGATTGGTTATTTGGGTTTCAAAGTTTAAGTTTACCGCATAAACATAAATTGGTAAATGTAATACTAATTTAATATAGTTATTTGTTTTAAATTAGAGTATTTGAAATTTGATTTAATTCATACGGTTCTCTTCATTGTTTGAAATTTGGTTCAATTAATTTAAAATGTTTCGAACTAGAAGTATTTTTATGTATAGTAAAATTAAATTTTTTAATAATTTTTTCTTCTGCTAGTATTAACGTTCCCACCCTGCCTCGTATTGCTAATATTTTTGTCTTGTATTAGTAGGAATTGTAAATACAATACTAGGCTTTAATTATTTACCTTTGAATTTGAATTTAATTTGCCATAAACCCTAAACCCAAAACCCTAAAACCCTAAATACTTATCCTAACCTAGACCATAAGCCTTAAATCCTAACCGTAAACACTAGACCTAAACCTAAACTCTAAACCCTAAATCTTAAACTCTAGCCCTAATTGAAACTTTAACCTTAACCATAAGTCTTCAATTCTAACCCTAAACCCTAACCTTAAAATCTTAAACTATAAACCTTAACACTTAATTTTATTCGTAACTCTTATCCTAAACTTTAACAATTAATTCCAACATTTACCCTAAACCTCAACTTTTCTCTTTTATTACTTTCCATATTTAATAAGTTTTATATTTAGGGACTTCCATATTTAATAACTTACCTTTTTTAGGAATATCTATATTTAGTAAGTTTCATATTAAAAAACTTTCATATTTAATAAATTATATATTTGGGTTCTTCTAAAATAAGTAACTTTCATATTTAATAAATTTGATGATCTTGGTAGACAATTGACAAATTACAGCATTGGTCCCTAGACTTTTTAAGTATAGTGAAACAATGTATCTAAATTTTAAAAATTTTCATTTTAGTCACCATAATAATTACAACATGAGTTCCTAAACTTTTAAATCTTTACATTTTCATCCATAATTTTTAAAATTTTATAGTTTAATCACTAATCTAGTAATAGTGAACTGGAGTTATATTTCATAGTAATTCTACAACAAAAGTTGGATATCACAGCAATTTTGTCAAAACATAATTAAAAAAAATTACTGATTTTTTTAATTTAACATACTAAGAAAAGGAAAATTAATGAAAATTAATTACACAAAAAATGAATTATTTAATTTAAATTTAAAAAAATTAAATAAAAAATTGAATTAATTAAGTAATTTCAGCATATATACTAGTATCCTCAACAAACTTTGCTGATCAACTTGAGTTGGATTGAAACATGACCTGAAATTACCCAAGACTGAAATCAACACGACTTGTGTTGAATCCAATTCGAAATAAACTCAACCCAACACAACCTGAACCCGAAATTCACTCAACCTGAAATCAACCCGAACCCAAATGACCCGACCTAGACCCCAATTTATGTTAACCCAATTAAACCCAAACCTAAATGACTTGACCCAAACTTGACCAGACCCACCAATTGTCATCCCTATGCCTAAATGGATGACGTGGCATCGCTTTCCTTCGAGCTTCCTAAAATTGAATTGTGATGATTCTACTCGGGGTAACGAGTAAAAGTGTTCACTGGCCCGACCCCGCTTGGGACCGGCCGGGGTCCTGGGTTTGGAGGGCCCGGGCACAACCCGGGTTAAGGCGTGCCAGGTCCGTGCCGAGTCTTACCTAGTCCTGGGGTGAGCTGGGCCTGGTCCGGGCCTAGGCCTACTATTTTTTAAAAAAAAATTGATTTTAAAACAAATTTTTTGAAAACTAATTTTTTTAAGAGTAAAACACCACCACCGGTATAAAATTTTATTAATTTGAAAGCCAAACGATACTTGCATAACTTAGAACAGGTTTTACATGAGTCAATAGCAAAGCGTTCCATAAAAGTAAATGTAAAATAAAAGGTCGGATCTAGGCTGAATAGCAAAATCAGATCAAATACAAAGTAGGAAGATAATGAACAAGCTGTGGATTTAAGCATTTATCTCATTGGGGTTTTCTTTGTCGGAATTCTTGTAGTCTTGTAATCTTGAAGCTGCAAGACCCCAATCATGGTTGCACACACAAACTTCAACTGCATATAGTGATAACCTTGCGTGTTTCTCTGAAATTACACGTTTTCCAGCGCCAAAAGCCGACTCAGATGCCATGATTGAGACGGGAACCGCTAGAACTTCTTTGGCAATTATGGAAAGTATTGAAAATTTGTTGCTTCTTGCTTTCCACCATTCTAGAATGTTAGTTTCACTATTCTCCCAAACCAAGTTGAGGTATGCGTCTACTTCATTAAGCCCGGATGTTTGCAGCATGGGGCCGTTTGAGGAGTTGTTTCGCCGGATTGAATAATGATAAACCTAATGATGGTGAATATCCGATGGTAGAGGAAGTGGTGTTCGCAACCTTATCCTTATGCCGGTCGGCATAAATCTTAAATAACTCCCGCAAGTGCTCCTCAATAGTGACAGTTATAGCATGAACAAAAATATGTGTCATTTCTAAGAAACTATAATAACCCTCAAGTAGCTGCTGTGTACCCGTGATTCTAACAGTCGGGTCTAGTGCAGATGCAAGTAAATAGATCGAGGGTATATTACTGAAATATAAAATCTATTTGTGTTTCGTTGCCTTAACCGTGTCTTTTAAGAACTCATCATCCTTGTATTGGTTAAAAATCCATGCAATGTTGGCTAAATGCATTAAAACTTTGTGAGATGTGGGATAGTATACACTGGAGCAAAAAACAGTGGCCCCATAAAAATATCATAGCACAGTAGCCACTATTGACAGTTTATCCTACATTTATTATTTCAAAAGCGTTTTCTTTTCTTTAACATTTATAAAACATGTCATGTATGCAGCAAATGGCATTGCATCCATCAACATCTCGTAAGTCGAGTTTCATCAGGTAGGGCAATCAAGTTTAAAACATTTTTAACTAAAATCGAGGCCATTTTCAAGACAATATAGCTTAAACTCTTTGAAAACTTTGGTCATTGACTTCAAATAACAAATTGTCCACCGAATTGGAGTAATTTCAGTACTTAAAACTTAAAGACCTTTTTGGACAGCTAAGTTTAAAATATGACATACACATCTAATATGAAAAAATGCGGTACCCCGGACAGGTTCTAGTGATTCCTTCAATGTCTCAGCCGCGACATCATTGTTGGATGCATTATCAAATGTTATGCTAAAAACCTTGTCATGACAAAAAAATTCTTTAAAAGTTTATGAAATAGCTTGGAATATGTTCCAACCAGTATGATCGACGTCCATCCACTTAAATGCAATTATACGCTTTTGAACGACCCAATTATCATCAATCCAATGTGCAGTGATACAATAATAATCTTGTCCTAGTGGTGAAGTCCACATGTCACTAGTGAATGAGATAGAATGATCAAAAGCAGAGAAGTATGCTTGTAGGTTTGATTTACCGGCTTCATAAATTTTAAATGCCTCCCTCCTAGCAGTACTCCTAGATGTTCTTTTAAAAGCAGGGTTTAATTCTGATTTAATCCATTTTTATGCCTATCTTCCGTTTGTGTAAATGGTTTTTCAGTTAACATCATCCATTCTACCATGCCTTATCTACAATTTTGTTGATTAAATCTAAAAATACCTTATCCGCCGGCAGTACTCGCAAGTTGTGTCTGACCCCCGGTACTAGCAGCTGCATCCAGACATAGATTCGGGTGCTTATGTTCCATGTGTCGTTTGAGTGTTCCCGTGCCAAAGTTCTTCTTGTAATGTTTGCAATTTGCGAACCTCACATCATTGTCATGACCATCCTTCTTGAAAACTTGGTCAAAATACTCCCAAACCTATGCGCTGAGCCTCGACGTCTTACCTTGTAATGGAAGTTCGGGTTAATGGCTTGTCGGGGTCTGTTGAGAACCATCTCCTCCACTAACATTCTCTACTACCATTAGCTCCACCTCCTTAACGTCACCATCCGAAAGTTGATCATCACGCCCCAAGTCGTATTGGCTCATATCGAATTGCTCGTCCTCATCAATTTATTGGATTTGAGCCCCACGGGTCGCCAGTCGGGAAAGGCCACAAAAAAAAGACCTCACACCCGTGCAATATGAAGAGCTTGAGGCCTTTCCCTTTCCTCTTGATGCCATTTGTGTGAGAATAAATTGAGAAAATAAAGAGCTTTGGAAGTAATTAAGGAATGATTAGGAAAAAATGAAAAAAATAAGGTTGAAAGCTTTAAGAAAATGAGAGAATATATCAGTAGAAAGAGAAAGATTGCTAAGATTGGCGTGAAGAAATGGTGGAAATGACCTCCCTATTTAAAGGGAAGGCATTTTTTTTTTTTACTAAAAAACCCTTAGAATATAGTTGTTGGGAGGGGCAAAAAAATAATTCTGGGGTTTAAAAAAAAGACTGCGGGCCGTTGAGGGACTTGCAGTGTAATTTTCTCTTTTTTTTTATAATCTGGAGTCATTATGAGTGCTAGGAAACCATTGGGACCGCACCGGATCGGCCGGGCCGGGTCGGGTCTAGTCCCGAGCCGGTCCCTGTGCTTGGCCTCTCCCGTGCCAAGCCCACTTCAACACCCTTCCTATTTGAGGCCCATAACTGCCCCTCCCGATGCTGTTCTAAGTCCGAGCCCATGCTGAGCTGGGTTTGACCGAATATGGGCCAAGTTTGACCCAGGCCAGTCACGAGTTGGGCCGGTCCTGACCCGCCCCTTTGAACACCATTAGTAACGAGGCGGCCTACGGAAGGCTTATAAGAAATGACCAAGGGTAATTTGTTTCCTATTTTGTGGCCAAGCTTCAACAGTCTTCTGTTCTCTTGGCAGAGTTGATGGCAGTTTGCGTGGGCCTTTAACTTCTATGTCAATATGATGCGTCTACATGTGTGGTGGAGTCCGACTCTCAAGTTGCTATTAGGCTAATAAATGAGAAGTGTTCCTCACACCGTATGGTGTTGTTATCCAAGACTGCTAATCTAATGGCACACCTTTCAATTTTTAATATTGGCCACACGCTACGTGAGGGGAACGCTTGTGTGGACTACTTAACTAATTTGGGGGACTCTTTAAGCATAGACTTCCAAGTTTTCTAGCTGCCTCCCGGTTGTTTGGGGATGCTCCTTTTGGGAGATGTTCAAGGTCTTTCTTGGCTTAGGCCTTAGTGCTATCTAATTTTCTCCTGTACAAAAAAAAAATCATATCTTGACACTTTTGGAATGACACACAATTCAATTTTTATTAATATTTATAAAACCCTTGAATACTAGATTTTATAAACTACAATATTTTGATTTAAAGAAATTTATTGTTAAATCTAATTTGAATCACAATTAAACCCTTACAGATATGTTAACCTTATACTTTTTAAAAAAAAAAAATTGGTGTTCATTTTCAATTATCATGGTTATTTATTAGAGTGAATATAAACTCCAATTTATTTTCCTAAGTGACTTGACCATTTTACCTTAAAATTATGTTTTTTTTCTTTTTAAATTCGACCCATGTTTGATATCTTCAATTTAACTAGCTTCATATTAGTATTAGAGACACCCTAGTTTTTTGTTTTTCAAAGTGATTTGACCATTTAAAAAGACTAAAATTTGATATTGTAAATTTAATTGTAGCAATATTAGTATTCGTGAAACTCTAGTAGAAAGGGAAAACAAACCCACACATGTGATTTGAGAACTACATCATTTTTGGGAAAATAGCTACCTTTGATACTCAAATAATATTGCAATAGGTATAAGAGTAAACTTTGTGGGGTCAAACCTTCAATCTATGAGGATAACAAATAATATTCAAGACTAAATCAAAAAGAAAATTAGATGTAAGGTACGTGCCCCAAGAAAATTATTGGCCATTAATATAACCATAAATTTTTTTCCATTTTAAATTAAGTAAAATGTACTATTAACATATTCTATTAACACTGAAAAATTAAACTCCTCCAGCATCCATGTTTTAAAATGTTAACTGATTGATTCCATTACATGTACATTACTTACATTTGAAGAACATTACAACCCCTAGTGTGTGCGTGTGCATGCGTATCATTGTTGGGTCTATACTACTTTTAAAGATAATAGTTAAATTATCATCAAACATAACAATTTTGTTCAAAACTTAACACGACGGCCCATATCCATGTGCCCACCAATAACCATAGCTTTAATTGATTATTTTATTTTTGTCAATAACTTGAAACCTATAATGCTTCTAAATCTCATTATGGATCAACTAAAAAGGCCTTCTTTTTCCTTAGTCGTTTGGCGATGATGAAGGCTAGCTTGAGAGATTGCGAAGCATTGAGCCGTGGGTCACAATGTGTGTGATAACGGAAGCTAAGTCGAATGTTACAGTTTGGGATCCTCCAACCCACTCGGTCACATTCTACTCGGTCATTTCCAAATGGATGCTTCCAGGATGGCTACCTTCTTGGTTATGGACATCAAAGAACGCTTCCACCTTGGCCTGCCAATATTAACTCTTACACCAGTGTAAATGGATCCTTGCTCATATGAAAATCACTTGCTAAACTAGTAATGAGAGCGTCCATGATTACCAATATTGAATCCAATGCACGTGTCCTGCATCCATATGGTGCCTCAATGGTGTTCCCGTGCACTGGATCACAGACCTAAGTGACAATCTGTCCTGCCCTTTGGACATCCCTGACCAAATGTAGGAGCTTGACTCTTAGGTTCTCAGCACCCATTCTCACTATGATTTTGAGTCTACTAGGTTTGTTGTAGGTGTTCAAGATCTCAATGAGCTTTACTATCTCGTTCCGATCCATCTTGTTGCTCACCTACAAACTATTGTGCTAAGCAATAAACAAGACCAAAAATTAATGGTTTTTTGGAAAATGAAAGAAGTTCACTTAGAGCACGTACCTTGACACTTAGGGGGTTGGCAATGCCCTCAAGAACTCTACATAGGCACCATCCAAGTGCCTGGTGCACTCCCTACACCAAAGCATGTAAGCTGAGCAGTCATAATACATGCCTGAGGTCGAATCTAATCTAGTCAATGCTTGCTCATAAGGTAAAAGCAAAGCACTCATAATATGTCCAGAACTCGGTCGATGTCATGGAAAAATGTTCAGCTGTTAGCCCTAAGGTGGCCAAGAATCCTATACGGCCTCATCCACTTGTTGAGCCAATTCTTCGTATCTGTTTGATGCATGGCAAATATCTGAGCAAAGATGTGGATTACAATGCATACAACTTGTTAAATATAACAAACTTATAAGGAAAGTTGTCAAAATTTTGATTTGAATCTTAAAATTTTACAATTTTGTGATTTAAAAAGAAAAAAATGATTTGATTAGATTATACAATTATAATTAATGATTCTGATCTGATTCTATGACTTGGATTCATAGAAAACTAAAAACAATTCTACATGAATTAATCCCAATTTTAACAGCTTTGCCCACAAGTGCCTTCCCTTGTATATATCTTACCTATCTCCTTGCTCATTGTGCTTAGCGAAATCAAGATTCCATTGGCTAACCCTATGCATTGCAGCATACCCTCCATTCGCGAAGGCCCAAAGAAGGTTTAAAGTTGCTGGAAATTGTGAGTAAGCCCTAATCATACGCTGTGGATCAGGGGTTCTTGCCTTCTCATCAAAAGCTTGGCCATTGATTATGTCTCCCTTTTATTTTTGTAGCATCACTCCATTCTTCTCCTCATATGGCCTGGATCGTGGCTTCGTGAATTGGCCAGCGATTCTACCCACCTTGAAATAAATGAAAACGCCAAACTTATCATCAACTTCTACTATATATTCAAATGATTACTAGATATATGAAATACTAATTTTAAATCAATGAATTATGTGGATGATTACTAATTTTTTAATAATCATTTTGTTTTAGTCTTTAACTTATTGAATGTTCTATTTTAATCCAAAACTTATCAAAATTGTTTCATTTTGGTCCATTATTAGATGAAATCTATTAACGCATAATAACTATCTTGCAAAAATTTTTAAAATTCTAATTTAAATATGCGTTAACTGTCTTCCAGTAAATTTAAATTATTTGATAATTTTTTGACAATTAATAGACAATTTAAATTAGTAGTGTTTTCTTTTGTATAAAATAAATTCACTTTACAAAGAGAAAGAAAAAAAGGTTATTTAAATTATCAACTAAATATAAAAAAAAATATTGTACAGATTAAATTTATGATAACACAATTACAGAATAATTTAAATTATAATATAAAAAGCTGCTATCAGACAAATACTTTGAGTTAAGAAATTTTGTCTATCAGGGACCAAAATGAAACATTTTTAATAAATTTAGAGTTAAAATGAAGCGTTTTTAATAGCTTTAAGATCAAACAGAATAATTAATAGGTTAAGTACTAAAATAAAATGATAATTAGAAATTAGTAACTATCCATTGTAATTTACTTATTTTTTAATAATATTAATTCGTGATAGTGGTAGGGATGACAATTGGATGAGTTGATTCAGGTTTGGGCCAGGTCATTCATGTTTAGGTTTAATCGAGTTAGCAAAAATTTAGGTCAATGTTGGATTATTTAGGTTCGAGTTGGTTTCGGGTTGAGTGAATTTCGGATTCAGGTCTATTTGGGTTCCGGTTCAAAACAGTCTGGGTCGATTTTTGTCTCGGGTAATTTCAGGTTGGATTTCAATCTAAACTTGAGTTGACTAGTCTGGCTTGTTTGGGTTACTGGTATATATCCTGAAATTACTGAATCAATTCAATTTTTTATTTAATTTTTTATTAAAATTTAAACTAAATAATTCATTGTTTGTGCAATTAATTTATGCTAATTTTTATTTTTTATTATATTAAATTAAAAAATTCATAGATTTTTTTTTAATTATGTTTCGACAAATTTTCTTTGGCATCCAACTTTTGCTGTAAAATTATTACAAAATATAACACTAGTTCATTATTATTCTATTAGTGACTAAATTAAAAATTTTAAAAATTATGGGTAAAAATGTAAATATTTGAAAACGATAGACTAAATTGTAAAATATTCCTTATATCCCATCTTCTCCTACAACATCTTGACTATAAAAAAAAAAAAAAAAAAACTTTCAAGTATATCCATCTTTATCTTCGTTTTTCAATTATTTTTCGTTCCCTCTTTTTCAAAGCTTTCGAATGCACAATGTTTTGTCTTTATTCCCCTATGCTCTTGTGCTTCCAAGCTAATTACATGAGCGCCCAAACTATTTAGGTGAAATTACAATCTTTTATACTTGTTTTGAGAAAGAAAGATGTTTTATATTTGCACACAAAAATTAATAGTTTGAATTTTTAATTAACTATAAAATTATTATTTGATATTTTAAATTTACAAAAAAAATAGGTATCTTGCAGCTTAAACAAAATTTAAGAAATTAACATTAAAAAGAAGAGTTTTAAAAAAAGTGCTCATATTTAGCTGTAAAGTGTAAGCTATTAAAATAAAGAATAAAAAATTATAATTTTGTCCAAATTCAAAGGGATCTTTGCAATTGCCCAAAAAAGTTGATATGTTCATTAATCAAATTTATGATATTCATCTGGAAAATACAAATACTAGTTAGCTGTACAACAAAAGAAACAAATGTCTCTAGAGTCTACATTAACCTATGCTTGGCTGGCAATTTTCTATGGTGCTAACATATTCACATGGAATACCATTACATTCATAAAGAAACTTACAAAATTAACCTTACATAAAACGATCATAATTAGTAAGTAACTCCAACTCAAGACCTTAATGTATAAACAATATACTTCCTAATGATTTGTTTTTACAAGAACGCAATACCCAGTACATGCAATGCTAGCATTTATTTTTTATGGGAAAACTTGTGGGGCATTTTGCGGTAAGGAAGAACATGATTAATTTTGCATTTATACAATTAAATATTCAATACTTTTATTTTATATATGATATGAAATTAATATTATTTGCATGCTGCCTACCAAAAAAATCAGTCCTCGATATTCTGAGGGCCCAAGCCAACAACACCTCACTTTCTCCTTCTTTTCTCTTCCGTCGGATTTTTCTCCACCACCCACCTCCACCGCCAACCAACCACCGTCTGTCCCAGCTGATTGTTGGACCTCCGAGCGGTCCTCAAAAGCGCAGATGTAGAGCGTCTCCAACTGCCTGTGACGTTAATTCAAATAAAGAGGAGCTGGTTGTGATTGAATTTTTATGAATGTAAATATCTGCTTGCTTCGGAAGCAAATTACGGATAAAATACAGTTATATTTAAAATGTAAAGTATATGAATAACAAAAAAATAGTTTAAATATTTGGTGTTACGACAGGACTCAAAAGTTTAAATAGTTTAAATAGTTTAAATATTATTTCTTTTGAATTTGGCTGACAACACGTGATTATTAATTTGTACAATCAAGCCCCCTTATTTAAATTGTTGCCTATAATATCAAAGGCACGTATTATTAATTATCAATTTTTTTTTACTTTGAAATTAAAACTCTGAGATATTATTTTTACATATTATTTTATTTAAAATTTTTATTACTTATTTATTATTTCACACCTTTTGGTCGCATGGCAAAGCTGTATATTTAATTTATTTTTCTGGCATACGTACACTTCATTGATGAACTCGTCACCGTTTCCCTTATGGTTGTTTAGGACCCTGACAGCAACTAGGACATCATTAGAAAGTCTTCCTTTGTAGACAGTTCCATATCCTCCTTGTCCAAGCTTTTCCTTGAAATGGTCTGTTATCCTCTTAATGTCGGCATAAGAATACCGTGAGGGCCTAAATGTTCTATAATCCTCTAAAAAGTTCTCGACCTTGCGTTTAGCCTCCTCCTTTTTCTTGTATGAATGTTGCAGGCAGCAGATGCCAACGGTGGCAGACACGAGAAATAGAGAACCCAAGCTTATCCCAGTGACCTCAAGCTTTGTACTTGTACCTGTTAGAAATTCAAAATTTCAGCCTCTTTTTTTACCCGATGAAAATATGTCCACATGAATCGTGTTGCACGAACACTTTTCAAGCATACGTGGTGTATTGCTTATTTGATTCTCCTTCAGCAGGATTCAGTTTGAAGTACCGCTGGATAGATTACAGATCATCCTCAGTTTGAAGCATCCCTAGCTGTATATGCCCATGGTTTGCTCCCTAAAGCCACGTTGAAGGAAAATTTCAATAGAGGTCCCTTAACTTATTTTTTTATCCTAAATGAGTATCCTATTTCAACGTTAATCTATCAAAGTACCATACTTAATTCTGTGAGTCCCAACTAGATCCTCCGAAACTTGAACCTATATATCCACATAAGGTTTTCCACATTTCGCCCATGTGAGATATAGAGGTGTTACAAACTCCCCCATTATATACTTAATGTTCTCGTTGAGGTCGATCGAATTACTTGATTCCTTGGACCAAGTAACGTCTCTAATCGGATTACTTAGCCCTTAGCCAAGTAGCCTCTCAAATTCGGGATCAGTCCTAATAAATAATGCATATGCACACCTATTATGTCACACCATCGTGGTCCCGGGTCAGCTCGGATACTAGCTATAACAACCTAAGTCTAGAACCGGTCGACGGAACATCTGCCCATATCACATGGGCTATCATTTGAAAAAAGATAAGTGGTAGGTAGTTAGGAATAAACTCTCAGTATAAGAAAGTTCCCCGTCCCATACCAGCGGACTCAACCATATACTTTGAACCAAACTCGGCTCTGATACAATTTGTAACGACCTAAGTCTAGAACAGATCAACGAAACACCTACCCATACCACATGGGCTATCATTTAGAAAATGATAAGCACTAGGTGTTTATACTCTGGAACTAGAGCCTATATATCTGGGATATGGAGGTGTTACAGTTCGAGCAAAGGTAGAGGTGACAGATGACGCCATGCACTATTGTTATGCTTCTGCGCTAGTGGATTTTGGAATAAACCAAGTTCAAGGGCTGAAATCAAGCTCAAAGTGCTGTGGAACCCTCCATCACTCTCGGACCTCGTCGTAGTCACAGCATTGGAGAACTTTCCATCGAGCTGTAGTCCCATCATCGGCAGGGTCATAATAAAAATCCCAAGATTTCTCTTAGCTCTAGTGAATTTGTTGCCGTTTGCTTGAATCCATAGTCAACCACTCAAATCTGTCATCCGTTCACTTGAATCCATTGCCGCCCACTCAATTGACAATCAAAATCGCAAAGCCCATAAAATAGTTCATCAATTTTTAACCTGAGGAGGATGAAATTGCAGATTTGGATAACGCAAAACCATCATTGAGATAGATGACATCGTAATCGGACTGGGCCTCGGATGAATTGACAAATTCCCTTAAATCTTTAAAAGAGATAAGGAAAGAATATTTTGTGAAATGTTGTTTATTTTATAAGATGTGCTATTCAAAACGTGATGATAGTAATGTAAAAAATGATGTTTATTTAGTAAGACATACTATTTTAGACGTGATGTCATTTTTATAAATAAGGCAAACGTAATGTATACAGAGGTGTACCGGGTGTACCCTATAACTACTATTTAATTATTAGAATTTAGAAATAAAAAGAAAAATAAAACTATTATTGTCGTTATTTATTATAATAACTAAAGAGCTAAGCTTTTGATGGGCCACCATGAATAGTGTACCTTTCACTACAGTGTATTTCTAATTTTTTTTTTTGCTGCATTTGTTTTTAGCTTTCGCTCATGAGGCATTAGAAACCAACAAAATGAGTAATTAAAACATAGGTCCTCTATTGTCTAAGATGACATCATTTGGTCTTCAAATGTTAAAATCATGTATTTTTTCCATTATGTCCCAGTAAACACAGAAAATATTCTAAACTTTTAATTTTGTTCTTTTAAGTTATTGAACTTTCATAACTTACTCCCAAAGCCTTGATTTGTACTGAAATCCAAAATTCACTATCTTGGTCTTTCTTCAATAAGTTTTCCATTTAGAATTTTGGTTACCAATATTTTACAAATATTCTAAATATTTAAACTCTTGAATTAATCATCTTCATAATTTTTTTTGTTACATTTTCTCTATGTAATCGGTATTAACATTTTTGAATCTTTGTTAGTCAACCCTCAATAATGTGTGTTGGCCTATTACTAGTATATGGCCTAAATGCACCAATGATCCTTCAACTTTAACAACTCGCACAAGTTAGTCTCCTAAATTTAACTCAGTATGATTTAATCCTTCAACTTTCCGAAATTATGCATTTTAGTTCCTTGGCTACCAAGGAAAACTCAACTATAGTCTTAAACATTCAATCTTTTAGCAAAAGCACCACACTATTTAGAAAACTTTTGAATTAATGAATTTCACTAAATAGGTAACTACATATTGAATAATTTAATGATAATTCAAGAAAATTATATGAAATTATTTTTAAAAAGTTATATATTATAAAGTAACTTAATTTTATTTGTTTTTTAAAAACTCTACTTATAAAGCAAAAAAATCTCTATTTTATTTACTCCACTTTTACTTAAGTCATTTATTTTTTTCTTTTTGAAACATTATTATTAATATATATTTAAAAGCTTAATACCCTATACATACAAGTAACATGCTAATATTTGGATCTCCGGTGAGGGTGGTCCTGCGACATTTTCCAAAAGAGATGATCTGGGAGAAGAAGAAAGAAGCAAAAGAATAAAAGGATTAAAAGGAAACGAAACCTACAATCGAAACGAATTCTACCCTACGTATGCGGAATCGGTAACTGTTCGCAATGGGTATGCGGAATTGACAACTGATGACCGTCTCCTACATCCTCGATGACCACAACTTTCTGACCCATCAAACCCCTCAATCCTGCCCCAAGCCAGATTGCGAGAGGGAAACCGACGATTTCCGAGAACAACAATGATTAATCTTGACGATTTCAAACAAATCATCGCGAATAGGTGCCAACCAATTTGAATCTCTTAGGGGGTAATGGAAGGGTCGGTGAGGAGGACAAGGCCATGTTCAACACGAGCCGGCAAGGAGGATAAGACCAAGTTTCTGGTTTGCTTCGTTGATTGGAGAGCCATGTTCAACCGATGAACTGGGTTTCCATTTTCTCTTAATTGGTTTGATTTTCCTATGATTTGGCCTTTTGGAAAGATGATTTGAAGAAATAATGATTCTTTAAGAAAAATCATAATCCAAGTGAAAGTAGATTGAGTAAAAAAATTATTTTTTTTTCAAAAAATCAAAATTAGATTCCCTAAAAAAATAAAAATATAAATCATTAGTTATTTTAAAAATTTATTTAAATTATCATATAATTTTTCAGAACTTAATTTAATTATGTAAATAATTGAATTAATTAAACATGTGGCTAGCAATTTACTAAATTTTTTTATCGCATATTGGCATAGTTGGGTGTGAGTGAAGTGTTTTTGTTGAAATAAGAGAAGTTGGGACTGGATTTGTAATTTTCCTAGGTAGCTAAGGGACTAACTCACACAATTTTGAAAACATAAAGGATTAAGTTATATAGATTTAAACTTTAAGGACTAACTCGTTTGAGTCACAAAAATTGAGGGATCAGTGGTGTATTTCAGCCCTAGTATACAGTTCGACCATCTGACAATGCGCTTCCAAATTCTTGATGACACAGCTACGGCCCCAAAAGTCATGGATCATGCACATGCGATGTCCCCACCAATAATTCCATCGTCCTTTATTTCTTGTTGCAATAATATGAAACTTCCTTGGCAAAGTGAACCTGAAGACTTGACTAGGCGTTAAAAAAAAGAAAAAATAGCAGTGTTCTTAGCAAGGACAAAAGGATGCGGGCGACGCGACGGTAGATTCAAAGCAAACTATAATGATGCTCCACTCATATTCGCATATCCTTTTGCTTTCTAGTACTTGTAATTTTATTGTATGTTACTCCCACCATCTTATAAAATTTGTACGTAAATTAAAATTTTTTTTATTTTTTATTTTTTAATATAAAATTATTAGTTTATTTATTTTTATGTAAAGTATATATACTTATCTAAAAAAAGTTACTAGTATTTTTACTTTTTAATGGATCTTATATACTTTATTTTTTAATTTTTTCAACTTCACTTCTTATATATATATAATAAAGTTACATTATTTAAAAAGATAAAACTATAATAAATATTTTAAAACTGCCAAAAGAAATAGGAGTCAAATATTGTGAGATGGAGGGGTATGTTATTTTGTTGTGCAGTTGGGTTGGGTGGGTCTCATTTGCTACTCAATCTCATGTTCCTTATGGGGATCATTTTTAGCTTCCATAAATTTTCTTCATATTCTATTCGTATAAAATACAAGTCAAAGTCCACTCTACCCTAATTATGTTTACACTCTTGCAAATGATATGTGACTTGGAGTTTAGGCTGTTTGGTTTACATAATCTCCTTCTTTGATTTTGTTAACGAAGTTTTAGAATGATTTATATTTTAATACTTTTATAGAAAAGGCAAATAATTAAAATAATATTTTTATACTATTTGTTACTGTTCAACATTTACTCTCGTTCAAAAAATAATTAAAATATAAGTAATTCTAAAACTACGTAAAAATGTTAAGCAGTTAGATAATTCCAAATAGATGAAGTAGCATTTATGTTTTCCGAAAATAAAACTATTTTGCATTTTTTCTTTTGTTGGGAGGGGGGGAGGGGGACATAAACACGAAACAAAGCATGTATAATATAATATGATCATCATATTCCCTGATTTTTTATTTTTTAAATTAAAATATTTCTACTTGAACAAATTTTTTTTCAGGAAAAAAAAAATAGAACAAGGGTTGAGGATAGGCTACGCCCAACACAGAGAATATGCCCGACCGAACCGTAAAAGAAAATGCGTAAGTAAAAAAGTTAGACTTGACCATGAGAAGTGAGAGAAGACCATGTCTTAAAATTTTCATAAAATATCAAATTTATCACTAAAGTTTTAGGTTAGATGGGATCACTATATTTTTTTTTATCTAATATCCCATTAATATTTTATAATAGGTCAGATATATTACTAAAGTTTTAAATTGGGAATGAGTATGTCACTGTTTATAAAAAGTGCTATGGAAAACATTAAAAGTAGCATGTTTTGAAATTTTAAGGGAATCATATAATTTTTAACAAACTTCATAGATTTTTTGTGGTTGGACTCTCTCTCTCTCACTTGAATGCAGGTAGGGAGATCGGATAACAGAGACGGAGAGAAGATGGTGATGAGACTGGGGTACTGACAGTGGAGACCAGATTCTTTTCGGCAAAAATCTTGAAGGTTTTGATATTTTTTTTAAAAGATACATAATAATTATGGCGTACATAAGAATAGAATTTACTATAAAATAGTTGTGGCAACGTGGGGGATTTTGGGAGTCGCCACCAATCGGTTTCGCCTAGGTCGATTGGACACCTAAAAATGGTCTACGAGAGTTCGAAGGTTCGGGAGTACGGTAACGTTAAAATAACTCTATTTTAACGCCCAAAATTGGTACCTTAGTTGATTATAATTTTATTTTGTTTGCTTTTAAATAATTTTAGTTAATTTTCAAATCAGAAATTTTAACTGAATCATCCAGATGTGAATTTTTAGATTAATATAGACTTCTAAATTTTTGGTAATTAATTTGTATAAATTTTTTTTATAATAAATTTGATATTTCCAAACCATGGATTCTATCGAATCACCCGGATACGGAATTTAATAAAAATTTAGTTTTTTTTAATTAACTAATAAATATTTTAATTAATTATTAATCCATATCATAAATTCTGTCGAATTATCCGAATATGGATTTTTTAATCTTGATATTTAATTTTTATTCATTTTTATTAAAAATTTGATATTTTTCCAAACCATGGATCCTATCGAATCACCCGGATATGGAATTTAATAAAAATTTTTGTTTTCATTTATTATTAAATATTTAATTAATTATTATGTTTTTGTCATAAATTTTTACGGAGTTATCCGAATATGGATTTTTTAATGATCTTAATATTATTTTCTTTTTTTAAAATTTCTCTTTTTCTTTTTTTTTAAATTTTTTTTAAAAATTTTTTTAAAAATAATTATCTAATCCATAGATCTAAAAATAAAACTTATTTGATTTTTGTGGAATCATCTGGTTATGATTTTTTTTATAAGATTTTTTTAATAAATGGAATAAAAGGTTAAATTTTGTTATTTAGAAGAAATAAAAAGGATAAGTCTTAATATTCCACTTAATGTTTAGAATGATAAAAATAAAGGACGGGGGCTTGGTTATATATAAAAAAAATAAGATAGACTTTTGACTAGTCATAAAAAAATGGTAAATAAGTAAAACAAGGTTAATCATTCACATAAAGAAAAATAAATTGTGGAAAAGTAAATAAATAAATAAAGTGGGGGCGTTTAACCATCTACGTAAAAATAAAATGCAGAAAAAGTAAATAAATAAAGAAATAAAGAAATAAATAAAGTGCAGAAATTAAATGAAGAAATAAATAAAGTGAAAAAAAAGAAATAAATTAATAAAAAAAATGGGGCGTTTAGCCATCCATGTAAAAAATAAAAATGCAAAAGTAAATAATTGCAAAAAATTAAATAAATAAAAAAAGTGGGGCTTTTAAGTAAAAAAAATAAAGTGCAAAAGTAAATAAACGCAATAAAAATAAATGGGGGCTTGGGGCCGTTAGCATCCACGTAAAAAATAAAAGTGCATAAAGTAAATAAATGTAGAAAAGTAAATAAATAAAGAAAGTGGGGCATTTAGCCCTCCACGTAAAAAAAAAAAAAGTATAAAGTAAATAAATGCAAAAATAAATAAAGTGCTTTTATCCACTTAAAAAAATAAAATTGTAAAGTAAATAAATGCAGAAAAGTAAATAAATAAAGAAAAGTGGGGCTTTTAGCCATCCACTTAAAAAAAAATAAAAGTGCATAAAGTAAATAATTGCAGAAAAGTAAATAAATAAAGAAAAGTGGGGCTTTTAGCCATCCACTTAAAAAATAAAAGTGCATAAAGTAAATAATTGCATAAAAGTAAATAAATAAAGAAAAGTGGGGCTTTTAGCCATCCACTTAAAAAAATAAAAGTGCATAAAGTAAATAATTGCAGAAAAGTAAATAAATAAAGAAAAGTGGGGCTTTTTGCCATCCACTTAAAAAAATAAAATTGCATAAAGTAAATAATTGCAGGAAAATAAATAAATAAAGAAAAGTGGGGCTTTTTGGCCATCCACTAAAAAAATAAAAAGTGCATAAAGTAAATAATTGCAACAAAATAAATAAATAAAGAAAGTGGGACGTTTTGGCGTTCACTTAAAAAAATAAAATGTGCATAAAGTAAATAAATGAAAATAAAATGACAATAAATAAAAGAAATAAATAAATAAAGAAAGTGGGGCGTTTTGCCATCCACATAAAAGTAAGAGGTATAACCTTCCATTAAAAAAAAAAAGAAAGAAGAAAAAGGAAAAAAAATAAATAAATACACAAGAGTTTATTGTTAGTTCTGCAAAAATAAAAAAAGTTAGTAACTTGAATGAAAGGAAATGAGAAGATGAAGAGTTAAACAAGGGTTTTACCCCAAAAGGAAAGAAAGTCAATCTCCGGCGGGTCGCGGGTCGGTTTTTTTTTCTTCGTCTTCAATTTTCACTCTCCGGCGATGATGGAGGGGGAGAACACCTGGGCTAGGCTCACCGGCGGCAGGGAGACGGGACTCGAAGGCGGCAGAGCGACGGCGGAGGTGGAAACGACGGAGGAGGAAGAGGGACACAACGGAGGAGGGAGGCCGAGGAAGGAGGCAGCTGGGCTGGACGAAGACGCGACGGCGAGGAGGGAGGCAGCTGGAAGAGGACGCCACGGTGAGGAAGGAGCTGGCTGGCGGGCGACGCGGCGGCGAGGAGGGAGAGAGGACGCGACGGGGAAAGGGAAGAGAGGAGAAGAGAAAAAAAAAAAAGTCGGGCGGCAGGAAAAGGAAAGAGAAAAAAAACGACGGAGGGGGGCTACGGAGGTGCGACGAACGGCGACGGGAGGAACGACGGCGAGAAAGTGACGGCGAGAGGAGACGGAACTGGAAAAGGGAAGACGGAAGGGATAAACGGAAGGAAAACGGAGGGAGGATGAAGGTCTAAAATGAAAGTTTAGGAATTTCTGGGAAGAAGGGAGAGGAGAGGCCAGGGACTAAAGCTCTACAGTTTTTCTTTTTTTTTTTTAGGAGCTCTAATCTTGATCTTTTTTTTTTCTTTGTGGCAGATTTGGACCCCTATTTATAGGGGAAAGACGATTGATTTCCATTTATTAAAAAAATTCTAAATTTAATTAAAAACATACTTATCTCATAATTTGAGAAAAATAACAGTTTTAGTCCTTCAGCTTTTGTTGACTACTGATATGGTCCCATATTTTTCACGAAATTACGGATTGACCCAAATTTGTCTGTTCTGTCAATTTGGCCCAAAACTGTTTGTTTGGCCCAAAAATGACGCGAAAAATTACCAAACTTCCCTGGAATTTCCAGATTTCGTCAGATTTTTCCCAAACTTCTCAATTTTGTCATTTTCACCCCAAACTTTTTATTTTTGTCAATTTTTTTTTAATTTCTTTTATATTTTATACACACATATAGATATATATATATTAATCTTAACTAACCCTATAAAACAAAATGCCCCCATAAACTATTTAAATTATTTTTTTTTGAATTTTCTTTTTCTTCATCTCTTTTCTTTAATAATAATTAATTAATTAAAACCTTTTAAATTTTAATTTTATTAAGGGTCGGACGAAATTGGGTGTCAACAGCTGCCCCCCTTGGGTGTCATGCTGTCCCCCTTTGCATGCTTCATGGGACATGATGCATGTAAAGCCGTTACCAAATTTCGTCCGACTTAGCTAGGCATTGAGAACCTTCTCGCCGCCTAAACCCTGAGGAGAAAAACCTTTTTCTCCTCCTTTTTGAGGTTAAGGAACTTTCCTTATTACCTCTACGACAGGAACTCTCCTATCGTTGAAGAAAAATTGATTGAGTTTGATTGATTGAGTTTGAGGTTAAGGAGATTTCATTAGAACCTCTACGATAGGAACTCTCCTATCGTTGAAGAAAAATTGATTGATTGATTGATTGAGTTTGAGGTTAAGGAACCTTCCTTAGAACCTCTACGACAGGAACTCTCCTATCGTTGAAGAAAAATTGATTGATTGATTGAGTTTGAGGTTAAGGAGATTTCCTTAGAACCTCTACGACAGGAACTCTCCTATCGTTGAAGAAAAATTGACTGATTGATTTTGAAAGGTTATTTGATTGAGTTTGAGGATTAAGGAAGGAGATTCCTTAGAACCTCTACGATAGGAACTCTCCTATCGTTGAAGAAAAATTGATTGATTGATTGATTGAGTTTGAGGTTAAGGAGCCTTCCTTAGAACCTCTACGATAGGAACTCTCCTATCGTTGAAGAAAAATTGATTGATTGATTTTTGAGGTTAAGGAACTTTCCTTAGAACCTCTACGATAGGAACTCTCCTATCGTTGAAGAAAAATTGATTGATTGATTTTGATTAAGAGTTTGAGGTTAAGGAGCCTTCCTTAGAACCTCTACGATAGGAACCTTCCTATCGTTGAAGAAAAATTGATTGATTGATTGATTGAGTTTGAGGTTAAGGAACCTACCTTAGAACCTCTACGATAGGAACCTCTCCTATCGTTGAAGAAAAATTGATTGATTGATTGATTGAGTTTGAGGTTAAGGAACCTTCCTTAGAACCTCTACGATAGGAACTCTCCTATCGTTGAAGAAAAATTGATTGATTGATTGATTGAGTTTGAGGTTAAGGAACCTTCCTTAGAACCTCTACGATAGGAACTCTCCTATCGTTGAAGAAAAATTGATTGATTGATTTTTGAGGTTAAGGAACCTTCCTTAGAACCTCTACGATAGGAACCTTCCTATCGTTGAAGAAAAATTGATTGATTTTGATTTTTGAGGTTAAGGAGCCTTCCTTAGAACCTCTACGATAGGAACTCTCCTATCGTTGAAGAAAAATTGATTGATTGATTGATTGAGTTTGAGGTTAAGGAACTTTCCTTAGAACCTCTACGATAGGAACTCTCCTATCGTTGAAGAAAAATTGATTGATTGATTGATTGAGTTTGAGGTTAAGGAGCTTTCCTTAGAACCTCTACGATAGGAACTCTCCTATCGTTGAAGAAAAATTGATTGATTGATTGATTGAGTTTGAGGTTAAGGAGCTTTCCTTAGAACCTCTACGATAGGAACTCTCCTATCGTTGAAGAAAAATTGATTGATTGATTTTTGAGGTTAAGGAGATTTCCTTAGAACCTCTGCGATAGGAACTCTCCTATCGTTGAAGAAAAATTGATTGATTGATTGATTGAGTTTGAGGTTAAGGAACCTTCCTTAGAACCTCTACGATAGGAACCTTCCTATCGTTGAAGAAAAATTGATTGATTGATTTTTGAGTTTGAGGTTAAGGAGATTTCCTTAGAACCTCTACGATAGGAACTCTCCTATCGTTGAAGAAAAATTGATTGATTGATTGATTGAGTTTGAGGTTAAGGAGATTTCCTTAGAACCTCTACGATAGGAACTCTCCTATCGTTGAAGAAAAATTGATTGGTTGAAAATTTGATTGAGTTTGAGGTTAAGGAGATTTCCTTAGAACCTCTACGATAGGAATTCTCCTATCGTTGAAGAAAAATTGATTGGTTTGAAAAATTGATTGAGTTTGAGGTTAAGGAGCTTTCCTTAGAACCTCTACGATAGGAACTCTCCTATCGTTGAAGAAAAATTGATTGATTGATTTTGAGGTTTAAGGAACCTTTTAGAACCTCTACGATAGGAACCTTCCTATCGTTGAAGAAAAATTGATTGATTGTTTGAGGTTAAGGAACCTTTCCTTAGAACCTCTACGATAGGAACCTTCCTATCGTTAAAGAAAAATTGATTGATTTGATTGAGTTTGAGGTTAAGGAATTTTCTTAGAACCTCTACGATAGGAACTCTCCTATCGTTGAAGAAAAATTGATTGATTGATTGATTGAGTTTGAGGTTAAGGAGATTTCCTTAGAACCTCTACGATAGGAACTCTCCTATCGTTGAAGAAAAATTGATTGATTGATTGATTGAGTTTGAGGTTAAGGAGATTTCCTTAGAACCTCTACGACAGGAACTCTCCTATCGTTGAAGAAAAATTGATTGATTGAAAATTGATTGAGTTTGAGGTTAAGGAGATTTCCTTAGAACCTCTACGACAGGAACTCTCCTATCGTTGAAGAAAAATTGATTGTTTGAAAATTTTTGAGGTTAAGGAGCTTTCCTTAGAACCTCTACGATAGGAACTCTCCTATCGTTGAAGAAAAATTGATTGATTGATTTTGAGAAAAAGAACCTCTTTTCTCCTTTTTGAGGTTAAGGAGCTTTCCTTAATACCTCAAGCAAAATTTGTATGAAGGCAATTGAAGTTAGAATGATTTCTTCAGAAGTGTGAATTTTCATAATAGGCGAGTGCAAAAAATTAAACTTCCATGAAATGAGTGAATCTTGATGATGAGAAATAAAACTGACAAATTATGTAAGGGAACGGATGTTTGGAATCAATATCCAGGTTTCATCTAATATTTTCTTTAGAAAATATAGATTCCTTTGTGAGATATGTTATCCAAATAAGGTTGAAGCTTAGCTACCCCAAAATGTCATGACTAGTAGACTTAATAGGATGCGTCTCAAAAGCAAAAAATTACTCCTTACTCAGCCATTCCAAACTAAAGGCTTTGTCCTATGGTTTTAATATCAGCATGAACAAAACTATCCTAAAAAGGTAAAACAAAAAAAAAAAAAAAAGAAATTCCCTAAAAAGAAAAACTGAAACACAAAAGAAAATGCTGATAATAAAACTAAAGGACAAGAAGAACAGATCGGATCACTTCTTCTTTCACATTGCTTCAACAGGCCGGGTAAAGGACAATTATGGGATGGAACTGGTCGGGAAAGACTGTTGTGTCCAATCTATCTGAATCATCGCTGGATCTGGTTCAGGAACAAAAGCTTGCATTTTATCTAGCAATTCTTCAGCAGTTGTTGCGGATATTAGGATTCGTCGTGTCACTCTTGATATAAAATTCTTCTGCACAGTGTAATCCACGAAAGATATCAGACCTGTAAAGAAATTGTTAACATTCAACAGCCCAATGGGTTTCTTGTGCAAATTAAGTTGGGCCATAGAAGCAATTTGGAAGATTTCTCCCAATGTGCCAAAACCACCTGGTAGAGCGATAAAAGCATCAGCATTAAAAAGCATTTGTAACACACGCTCTTGCAAATTTTTAACCACTAATTCTTCTCCAATCGTGCCCCCAGAAACAAGTTTCAAAGGTCCAGGGATAATGCCCAGAACTTGGCTTCCTCCTAGAGATGCTGCTGATGCTACACCTCCCATTAATCCGACACTGCCTCCTCCATAAACTAAATGTATTTTTCGCTCAGCTAATACTCTACCCAAATGGTTGGCTGCCTTTAAATACTCTTCATCTTTTCCAGGAAAAGCCCCAGAAAATACACAAATACTTCGGGATTTACGAGTTGAGGTTTTCTCCATTCCTATCCTTAACCTTGTGAGAAATGAAGAAAAGAGGATGTATTTATAGAGGTGAAAAGATAATGCAATAATTACATTTACAAGAGTAGGTACATTATTGTCGGAAGAGAAGGAAAATTTTCAAAAGTGACAGCTAGCATATACAGTAGTCGTGACTGTGGCTCACAAAAGAACAGGAAAATTTGACTGTAGCAATTACAGGGAGTAGGTACATTATTGTCAGAAGAGAAGGAAAATTTTCCAAAATGACAGCTAGCATGTACAGTAGTCGTGACTTTGGTTCACGTCTTCCACTGGTTTTACGTCCAGTAACGGCTTCAATGCCTTCTATGAATCGGGGATTTGCTTCCCATCCAGTTTTCTTACAAACTGGCAAACAGGGTCATTTAAAGTCAGATTCCCAAGACTGTAACGATCTCGTTCTTTATGGAAAGTCATCCATAAACTGATAATTTCACATTGCACTATTCCACAAGAATGCGTTTCAAGAGTCAATAGGATATCATCCAAAGATTCCTTACGCAGGCCATTCTTAATGAATTTTCTTTTATCTTCACGATTTCTGGTGATCATCCCTAAAGAACGACATTTAGTATCGCAATTCCATCGTCCACATTTATGACAGACGCCTAGCCTCTTTGCTCTTCGCTTTTTGGCATAAGCGCTTTTACCTAAGCCGGGCATACGGGGCATGAATGCATCTGAAACTTCACCAGCCGAACGGACCTTAGCTTCAATTAACCACCGCACATTATCAGGAATGCCTTTGTGTATAAATACTCTGATTCTTTCACATCTAGCTTGGTAAATCTTTTTAAGAACATTTATTGGGAGGGAAGGAAAGTACTTTCGCAGGGCGGAAAGAGTAGAATCCATTGATGAGAGAAGAATTTGAGAGAAGAAAGGAAGAAATCAGTTATTGTAGGAAACTGAAATAACCGACTATGAAAGTTACGGAGTACCGTATCCGCTACTTAACCAGAAAGAAGAACACGCATTTATAGCGATGAAAGGATAACGTGTTAATTACGCTTACAGGAGCAAGTACATTATCGTCAAAAGAAAAGGTAAATTTTCCAAAATAACAGCTTGTATGTACAATAATTGTGACTGTGGCTCATATCTTCCACTGGTTTTATGTCTAGTAACGGCTTCAACGTCTTCTATGAGTTGGGAATTTGCTTCCCATCCAGTTTTCTTACAAACTGGCAAACAGGGTCATTTAAAGTCAGATTTCCAAGATTATAACGGTCTCGTTCTTTATGGAAAGTCTTCAATAAATCAACAATTTCAAGTTGCACTATTCCACAAGAATGCGTTTCAAGAGTCCCTCAGATATCCTCCAGAGATTCCTTACGCAGGCCATTCTTAATGAATTTTCTTTTATCTTCACGATTTTTGGAGATGAATCCTAAAGAGCGACATTTAGTATCGCAATTCCATCGTCCACATTTATGACAGACGCCTAGCCTCTTTGCTCTTCGCTTTTTGGCATAAGCGCTTTTACCTAAGCCGGGCATACGAGGCATAAATGCATCTGAAACTTCACCAGCCGAACGGACCTTAGCTTCAATTAACCACCGCACATTGTCAGGAATGCCTTTGTGTATAAAAACTCTGATTCTTTCACATCTAGCTTGGTAAATCTTTTTAAGAACATTTATTGGGAGGGAAGGAAAGTACTTTCGCAGGGCGGAAAGAGTAGAATCCATTGATGAGAGAAGAATTTGAGAGAAAAGAGGAAGGAATCAGTTATTGTAGGAAACTGAAATAACCGACTATGAGAGTCACGAAGTACCGTATCCGCTACTTAACCAGAAAGAAGAACACGCATTTATAGCGATGAAAGGATAACGTGTTAATTACGCTTACGGAAGCAAGTACATTATTGTCAAAAGAAAATGTAAATTTTCCAAATATGACAAATTATATGTACAGTAATTGTAACTGTGGCTCACATCTTCCACTGGTTTTACGTCCCGTAACGGCTTCAACGCCTTCTATGAGTTGGGGATTTGCTTCATTTCTAGTTTTCTTACAAACTGGTAAACAGGGTCTTTTAAAGTCAAATTTTTGGGACTATAATGCTCTCGTTCTTCATGAAAAATACTCCATAAACCAAGAAGTTCTCGTTGCACTGATCCACAAGAATGCGTCTCAAGAGTTAATCAGATATCATCCAACGAATCCTTACTCAGGCCATTCTTGATGAATCGTATTTTATCTTCTCGATTATCGGAGATCATTCCTAAAGAACGACATTTAGTATTACAAGTCCATCGACCATACTTATGACAGATTAGTTGTTGCGGAACGGGGCCCCAGTGCCCTATAATCTTGTAGGCCCTTAGGGACTATGAATCCCACTAAGTTACTATTGGCTAACTATTACTCGTCAATACAAATTAAAGCAATTTATATGCAACTAGTTTCTTAGCCTACTCAGTTGGAGATATGCATGCTTTTGTCCTGGCAATGCAAACAAATAAACAGATCATTTGTTGAAAACGTTGCTCGAGCATTTCAATTAAAACACACTTAAAACGTGCCAAGACAGTGAAATACTAGTTACTTCGACTACAAGTAATAGTTTGTGCATACAATACACTTCTAGCATGCACCCAAAAGTAACAAGATGAATTTACATCACAATGTGTCATATTAGAGGCAACTTTCTTAGTACTCAAGGTACTATATACAAGAAACAAAAACTAACTAACTAAGATCATCTACTTGAGCCCCACCTTGAGCTATCCAAGCTTTAAGTGCAAGCCCTTCCTTAGTTCTTGTTCTTATGCACTCTTAGCCTCTACACTGTAAAGGCACCACTTAGTTAGCACATTGCTTAAACCATAAGTAACCTAGAATCACAAGGATTCCCAAGGAAAAGTACCTGCAAAAGAGAAAGCTTAGGCCTCAACTATCAACTAGTGACTAGGCCCGGAGTTAGAACCTGCACAATAAACTTAAGGGAGTGAGTACTTGAAAGTACTCAGTAAGGGTCCCTTGAGTACCTGCAAGAAGATAGCAGCAACCAATATGCAACCATGGCAAACAAGCAACCAAACGAGTGAATCAACCAGCAAACAACTCAAACAATCAACAAACATATATATAATGCATGAATGTATGATATGAAATGCACATAATGCATGCACTTGGGACTTTCTGCACTCTAGATGCCATAAAACTTGCCGTGAGCTCAAACGGCGGAGGTACTTGAGATACTGGCCCTCGTATCCCGGTACTTTACCTCGCTTAAGTCCCACCTACGGGTTCTAGAGTAGGTCGTCACCCTTCTGAAACTTACTCGTCTTTACCCTTAACTTATTGCGCAAGGTAGTCATCCTATGTGGTTTAACTAGCCAAACCCTTAAGGTTTAACTTAGAGTACTCATAGTGGCTTGCTTACCGAACCAAATGGTTTGGTCGGGATCGACTTAGGTTTTTCTCCTCATTGACCATAGGTAAATGACGCTCTCCTCGGCTAACAAAGCGTATAAAAACCCACTTAATCCCCTTAGTGCTCATTTAGAAGCTTAAGCACTTTGATTTTCTTAATGACCAAGTCATACTCTTTCTTAACCACACAACTTAACTACCACACAACTTAACTACCACTTAAATAATGCATAATTCCCAACTTAGAAAGGAGTTCTAGACCCAACCGAGGCTATGGAATGTCTTAACTTAGCCTAGGGATGAAAACTGAGAGTTTGAGACATTCTTAGGATGCCCGGAGCTTGGGGGCAAAATGCCTTGGCGGCACCGTTGGCGACGCGTTGCCACAGGCATCAGTGTTCGGAGAACATTTTCGTTTCCCGGCGACGCGTCGCCAACTCGCATCGCCACCGGCGACGGGTCGCTAATATGGCGTCGACACTGGCGATGCGTCGCCAACGCTTTCCAGCGTTGCGCAACAGCGTGCGACCTTGCACGAAAACTGCTCAAACTTTCTCATCCCAAACTCAAATCACTTGGGTCTTGTTTCTAACTCATTCCCACACAATACACTACATTTCTATGCATTTTTTGAGCTTAATTAACTTGAACCCTTACTTCAATTTAGCTACAAAAGCAAGCATTAAAACATAACCACCTTAGCTCAGTCAAGCTCCCTTTGAGTTCCTCACCTAAAACCAATGTGATATGGCACCAAATACTTCAAACCAAGACCATTTCTAGCTATGGAAACAACTTAGAACCAATCCAAATGAACCCAACAAACTTACCCACGAATTTTGAGTCCAAACTAGCACCAAAAAGCAAATTGGAGCTAGAACACCAACAAAAAAGCTTGATGATTCCTACTAACACCTTGGGCTTCCTCAATTTGATGAAGAATCGCAGGAAAAGAAGCTTTAGGCTGGGATTTTGGAGAGGGAAAGTGGAGCTACGAATTTGGAGTTGAATGCAAATGACTAAGGAAGAAGAAGACTTAACAACTTAAACTAACTTATACTAAATCCCCCCACTTGGCAAACTTCTTCCTTTTTTGCTCCACAAACTCTCAATTGTTTTAAATAGGTCACCAACTCTCACTTAAAACCAACTTTCCTTTGCTCTAAAGGATGCTAAAAAGCTTCACACACTTGATTTCTTGGACACTTTAGCCACTTAAAATCTAATTGGCTTAATTAAACAGTTAGTGCCACAATTACTCAAAACCTTCAAAGATGGTTCTAATAGCTAGGATTACTAATGGTCTTGATTTAACTATGCCAAATCACACTTAGGAACTCACTTACTTAATTAAGCTTACCTTACTTGCTTAATAAGGTGCTAACTTGAGGTACTTAATTAATGAAACACTTAAACAAAGTAAAATAAATACTTACTTGATTAGTCAACTAGGAGAGCCGTCACATTAGTAACCTTTTCGCTCTTCGCTTTTTGGCATAAGAACTTTTGCCTATGCCAGGCATGTGAGACACAAATGCATCTGGGACTTCGCCTGCCAGACGAAACTTAGCTTCAATTAACCACCGCACATCTTCAGGGATTCCTTTGTGCATCAAAACTCTTAATCGTTCACAGCGAACTCTGTAAATCTTTTTAAGAATGTTCATTGGGAGAGAAGGAAAGTATTTTCGCAAGGTGGAAAGAGTAGAATCCATTTTCTAGAAAGGAAATAAAAGAAATAAGGGAGGAAGAAATCAGTTATTATGGGCAACTGAGACAACCGAGTTGAGAGTCACGGAGTACCGTATCCGCCACTTAACCGGAAAAATGAATCCTACTTTTTGACAATATTTTGATGTCATAGATATCTCTTATCTTTAATATTCCGTCGATTCTGTCCTTGTGGGTGAAGCCTTGATTATCAAATCCATTGTCAACTTTTGACAAATTGTCAATGACAATATTTCTTGATGTTTACCTTATCCTTGACCATAGCTATCTCTTATTTTTGACATTCCATTGAGCTGACGTCAATCCTGTCCTTATGGGTGTAGCCTCGGTTATCGAATTCATTGCCAGCTTTTGACAAATTGTCAACGACAATATTTTTAACATTTACCTTATCCTTGACCATAATGTTGAATTCTTGATGCAGTTTGATCCAGCGGATTAGCTGTGCATCCAGTGATAGACTGGAATGGACTGAAGCAGTTGAAGTCTCAATCATGCCGCGGATATGTTTTCAGTTTGATCCCTGTTATGCAAAAGCTATGCATGCATGATGTGAAATGCATGAATGCAAGGCATGTGTAACTAATGGCTTTTATTTATTTATTTATTTATTTATTTTGTTTTGTTTTTGTTTTTGTTTTTTATTGCATGGATCTAGTTCTTCATTTTTTTGCTTTACTGGATCCTTTTTATGATGGCCTTCTCGGATTACCATTGAATCTCTTTATACTTCTCAGCTCTCGTCCATTGCCTCAAAAGCTCAATTCTTTTCGAAAGCCCCTTCAAAGAATTTTTTTTCTTAACTTGTTTCTGAATTTTGGTGTCAACTTCCTTAATGTTGGCCCGCTTCATACTTTATATCTCTTTGGATACTATCCCTTATCATGGATTTCATACCATCGAAGGCTTAACTTTCAATGTCTCTTTGCCCCTTTTCCTGTGGCCGTGCCGACACTTACTTAGCCCCATGTTATAGTCTGAATGATTATTCTTCCTTAAACTCAGGTTCTGATCCATAAGACTTGCCCCCTTGCTTATTGAGCTTCTTTGTTGGTAGTATTCTTCTTACGCTTCGTAAAGACTACTTTGCCCCCCTGAATATGGTGTTTATGTGGATAAAGGTATCATCTCGCCTTTGATTTAAAAGAAGATCGTGCATTTCTAGACCTTCGTGATGGCCCTCGATCCTGAATTTCTCTTACAAGAACCACATCTTCTTAAAGAAAGTCTCAAGTTATCTCCTCACTTTTAAGTCTACACACATTAATGAATAATGGTTTGGCCTTAAAGAAGAACTTTCATCAATTTGCAAAGCTTGACAAAATAACTTACACTCTTTGTTTTTAATTAAAATATCCTGTCATTCTTCCCTTTTCCAACTCAAAGACATAAACTGTACAAGGCAATAAGGTAGAAACATGATTCACAATGATAGCCTTTTAGCTAAATGAGGATGATATCAAGAAGTAAATGTTAGGTCTGAGAAAAGTTAAGTTTGAGTGGTGTGAAAGAAGGGTCTTTAAATACTACTCGTGAGCAGATCTGATTACGGTGAAAAACTCAATAGTGATGACTTCAAACTTGCCACCTTTTCCAGAAAGTTAGACCTCATCTGTTGCCCCCCAACTATCGTAATCTTTATGTACGCTTGGTTTGAGGGTTGCTTTTGTCTTCTAAACCGCCTTTGCAGGTTTTCAGTCTAGAATCCATAGCTCACTTTTTTTTTCTTTTGCTTTAACTTGAGCCCCTTTTCTTTTCTTTTTTTTTTTTTGCTTTAACTTGAGCCCTTTTTTTTGTGGGCTATGATTATGACATGCTTGATAGCCCTTTTGAAGTGAAATGACTTAAGTGGCCTTATTTGCTCGTGCTTGCTCTCAGTCTTTTTTTGGTTTTGAATTTTCCCTTGTTGCCTTTTGATGGAAGGGATGAACTTATTTCCTTTTTGGAGTTTGTGTCACGGAGAACCGAGAACTTTTTCTTGTGTTGAGCATTCATGAGAATTGGGAGGCCATCGAAGCCATTTAATATGAGAGCTACCTTCTTTGAAAACTAACCCAAGACTTATCGCAAGGATGTTGATAACCACTGCGAATTTCCTTTTGAGAGTTGAGGTGCAACATTTGAAATCATTCTTACTAGATTTGGAAGCACTTTTAAGATCACTATTATCAAATCTCCCTTAACTTTCATTTTCACCCACGAGTAGCATCGTTTACAAAGTAAAGTGTGATGGCAATAATGGATAATGTAATGGCAAATAGTGAGATAGATGTAAAAATGAAATTTTTGGTAAAAAGTGGTAGAATGCACACATTACATCTTTTTGTTGGACAAAAAAAAGAATACCAGGTGTCCATTTAACAAAGACTACACCCTAGATTCTGGACTAAATCTAGGAGATTTTTACTATTAAATTACTTTGGCAAGCTCTCAAAGATATAAGTTTACTCGAAGGATTCCCTGTCATTCAAAAGTGTGTGTGAACTTTTAGGTCGGATCTGACTTGGAGCCCTTCCAAAATTAATGTAATTCCAGCTCAAAATCTTCACTTTCAATTACCAATCACATCGGGACCTAGCAACTTGGACTCGACCAATTGTTGGACTTTGAGTTTCAGTGCCACACAATTTTCAGTTGAATGCCCAATTGAGCCTATATGGTAATCATATTTGGCATTTGGGTCATACTAACTTGGAAGATGAGGCCACTTGATCTTTGCTACCGTTGGTATGGCTGATAGCAGGTTTGTACCTTGTGGAAATTGAATCAACTTGAGTAGCTTTTTTCCCATGAGTGGTATGTAGTATTGATGAGGGAGCCTTGAAGATTACAGTCTTAATAGGATATCCTTTCACTTGTAACGTGAGTGGTATTGGACCATAGGACTTGGAGATGATCTTTTGGATAGCTCCGCTTCTTTCATTGAAACATCCTCCAATTAAAGAATCGACCAGCTTTCCTGTTTTGATTCCAAATTTGATCTTTTCTCCAGATAATACCATCTTTGAAAAGCTACTTGAAGTGTTCCCAACTAGTTTTTCATAAAATGGTCTATTTAGTGTTTGGATAAACAGGGTGATCAATTCTCTTTATATCATAGGTGGTTGAACTTGTGCGGCTAAGTCTCTCCACCTTTGTGTGTACTCCTTAAAGGTTTCTTGTTCCTTCTTCTTCATATTCTGGAGAGTTTGGCGATTCGGGGCCAAGCCCATGACATGCTTATAATTACTGATGAAAGCTTGAGCGAGATTATTCCATGTTCTAATGTTCTTTGGGCCTTGACTTAGATACCATTGTAGTGTTGACTTTGTAAGACTTGCTTGAAAAAGTGCTATCCACACCTTCTCGTCTTTTGTGAGCGGTTGTATTTTTCTTAGAAACAGTGTAATGTGAGTGATGGGCCAACTTGTTCCATCATATTTCACAAAGTCCGGCACCTTAAAGTCTAAGGGGATCACAACATCTGGCACCAAGTAGAGATCATCTACCGAGAGAGATCCAAATATAGTGCCTCCTTCAATGGCCCGAAGCCTCTTCTCTATTGTCTCGAGCTTTTGAGATTCTTCTTCTTCCTTTGATAGTGTCTTCTTCTCTTCATAGGTAGTATTTTGTTTCAGGTGAATGCTAGCGGACGGACCTGGTTCCTGAAAAAGATTTTCCTGAACTGAGATCCGTTGTGGGGTGAACCCCGGGGGATAGGTGGAATCTTGTGGCTCTTTGACGGGGAGTTGGGTTGCTTTCCCCTTAATTAGCTCCATTAATTGTTTCATTTGCTTGGCCATGCTTACTATCTTGGACTCAATATCTGTAAGACGTCCTTCGGTTTGCTCTGCCATTAGTCTTGTTTAGAGCCGAGTTGGATATCGGTGTTGAGGGCCAATTTTACCTTTTTAAAATAAGATTCATTTTATTAGACTTTACATATATGTGATTGGTGTAATGCATGCATGCAATGAGTGAGTTTGATTATCCACTATCGTGGAACTTCAAGACTTCTTGTTATCATTAGGATGACAAAAAGTTATCATAGTTTGATGCATGGTTTTGATGCATGAAGAAAAATTGCACAAAATAGAAGTACAACAAAAGAAAAACAAGGTTAGTAGCAAGTTAAATATCAATTAATAACTCATGAGCTATTATGAGAAAAGAAGTCAGAGCCATAAATATAAAATACGAAGAAAACAAAGGGTAAGGCAACAAAATGGCATAACAATGACATGCTTATAGCGTTGGTAATGGTAGGAATTCTATGGTCAGTTCTATGGTTAAGTGAGCAATTCTACATGCATAGGGTGGTTTATCAAAAAGGCCGAGGGTAGTTCTCGAATCCCATCACTAAATTATAGTGACAACCAAATTCCTTACCCACGAGGGTTTATGTAAGGAAAGGATTAATTCGGGTCGTAGCTTTTCATGGACCCATGCAGAGACTATCCGTCTCAGGAGGCAATACACTACTTTGCTACTTGAAACCGGTGAAGGCTTGGAGACCATAGTCTCACAAGAACAACAACACCAATTCCGCTTTGAAAGAATGTGGCTGAATTGAGGAAGCTTGGGTATAGAGCTTCATGTCGTGAATGCATAATGCATGCTTACAATAAGTAAATATAGCAGATGAATCCACATAAAAATAAGCGAAGTAGCACAAAAGAAATCAACTTCTAGGCTTGACTCACTGACTTATCATGTCCCCAGCGGAGTCGCCAAGCTGTGGCAACGTGGAGGTTTTTGGAAGTCGCCACCAATCGGTTTCGCCTAAGTTGATTGGACACCTAAAAATGGTTTACGAGAGTTCGAAGGTTTGGGAGTACGATTACGTTAAAATAACTCTATTTTAACGCCCAAAATTGGTATCTTAGTTGATTTTAATTTTATTTTTCTTGCTTTTAAATAATTTCAGTTAATTTTCAAACCATAAATTTTAACTGAATCATCCAGATGTGAATTTTTAGATTAATATAGACTTCTAAATTTTTGGTAATTAATTTGTATAAATTTTTTTTATAATAAATTTGATATTTCCGACCATGGATTCTATCGAATCACCTGGATACGGAATTTAATAAAAATTTAGTTTTTTTAATTAACTAATAAATATTTTAATTAATTATTAATCCATATCATAAATTCTGTCGAATTATCCGAATATGGATTTTTTAATCTTGATATTTAATTTTTATTCATTTTTATTAAAAATTTGATATTTTTCCAAACCATGGATTTTATCGAATCACCCGGATATGGAATTTAATGAAAAATTTTAATTTATTATTAATTATTTAATTAATTATTAATTTTGTCATAAATTTTTACCGAATTATCCGAATATGGATTTTTAATGATCTTAATATTATTTTCCTTTTTATTATTTTTAAATTTTATTTTCATTTTCATTTTTTTGAAAGATTTTTTTTAAGTAATTATCTAATCCATAGATCTAAAAAAAATACTTATTTTTTAAAAAAAAAAGTTGATTTTTATTGAATCGTTTGGTTATGATTTTTTTAAATTTATTTTAATAAAAGGAATAAAAGGTTAAATTTTGTTATTTAAAGGAAATAAAAAAAAAGATAAGTGTCTTAATATTCCAAATAATGTTAAAAATGATGAAAAAAATAAAGGATGGGGGCTTGGTTGTAATAGAAAAAAAAAATAAGATGGGGAAGTAAGTTTGACTAGGCCATAAAAAAATGGTAAATAAGTAAAACAAGGTTAATCATTCACATAAAGAAAAATAAATTGTGGAAAAGTAAATAAATAAATAAAGTGGGGGCATTTAACCATCTACGTAAAAAATAAAAAATGCAGAAAAGTAAATAAATAAAGAAAATAAATAAATAAAGAAAAGTGCAAAAAAAAAAAAAATAAATAATAAAGTAAAGTGCAGAAAAGTAAATAAATAAAGAAAAATAAAAATAAAAATAAAATTAAAAAGTGCATAAAGTAAATAAATGCAGAAAATTAAATAAATAAAGAAAACATGGGGGCTTTTAGCCGTCAATGTAAAAAATAACAGTGCATAAAGTAAATAATTATAGAAAAGTAAATAAATAAAGAAAGTGGGGCATTTAGCCCTTCACTTAAAAATAAAAAGTGCATAAAGTAAATAAATGCAGAAAAGTAAATAAATAAAGAAAAGCGGGGCTTTTTGCCCTCCACTTAAAAAAAAATAAAAGTGCATAAAGTAAATAATTGCAGAAAAGTAAATAAATAAAGAAAAGTGGGGCTTTTTGCCATCCACTTAAAAAATAAAAATGTATAAAGTAAATAATTGCATAAAAGTAAATAAATAAAGAAAAGTGGGGCTTTTAGCCATCCACTTAAAAAAATAAAAGTGCATAAAGTAAATAATTGCAGAAAAGTAAATAATTAAAGAAAAGTGGGGCTTTTTTGCCGTCCACATAAAAAAATAATCGTGCATAAAGTAAATAATTACGGAAAAGTAAATAAATAAAGAAAAGTGGGGCGTTTTGCCATCCACATAAAAGTAAGAGGTATAACCTTCCATTAAATAAATACACAAGAGTTTAGTTAGAAAAAAAAATAAAAAAAGTTAGTAACAAATAAAGGAAATGAGAAGTTTATTGTTAGTTCTGCAAAAATAGAAAAAAGTTAGTAACATGAATGAAAGGAAATGAGAAGATGAAGAGTTAAACAAGGGTTTTCCCCAAAAGGAAAGAAAGTCAAAGCTCCGGCGAGTCGCGGGTCGGTTTTTTTTTCTTCGTCTTCAATTTTTCACTCTCCGGCGATGATGGAGGGGGAGAACACCTGGGCTAGGCTCACCGGCGGCGGGAGGACGGGACTCGAAGGTGGCAGAGCGACGGCGGAGGTGGAAACGACGGAGGAGGGAGAGGGGCACAATGGAGGAGCGAGGCCGAGGAAGGAGGCACCTGGCCTGGACGAAGACGCGACGGTGAGGAGGGAGGCAGCTGGAAGAGGACGCGACGGCGAGGAGGGAGCTGGCTGGCGGGCGACGCGGCTGCGAGGAGGGAGAGAGGACGCGACGGGGGAAGGGAAGAGAGGAAAGAGAAAAAAAAAAAAGTCACGGCGGCAGGAAAAGGAAAGAAAAAAAAAACGACTGGGGGGGGGCTACGGCGGATGGTGCCGAACGGCGACGGGAGGAACGACGGCGAGAAAGTGACGGCGATGGGGAGACGGAACTGGAAAAGGGAGGACGGTAAGCGATAAACGGGAAGGAAAACGTAAACGGATGAAAGGAAGGTCTAAATGAAAGTTCAGGATTTTTTGAGTGAAGGAGAAGAGGCCAGGGACTATTTCTATAGTTTTCTTTGTGTTTTTTTAGGAGCTCTAATCTTGATTTTGTTTGGTCCCTATTTTGTAGGTTTGGACCCCTATTTATAGGATAAGGAGGATTGATTTACTTTGATTAAAAAAATTCAAAATTTAATTAAAAACAGACTTATCTCATAATTTGGTAAAAATTACATTTTTAGTCCTTCATCTTTTGTTGATCACTGATATGGTCCCAGATTTTTCACGAAATTACGGATTGGCCCAAATTTGTCTGTTTTGTCAATTTGGGCCAAAACTATTTGTTTGGCCCAAAAATGACGTGAAAAATTACCAAATTTCCCTAACATTTTTAGATTTCGTCATATTTTTCTCAAACTTCTCAATTTTGTCATTTTCACCCCAAACTTTTTTTATTTTTGTCAATTTTTTCATTTTTTTTTAAATTTTCTTTTATACTTTATACACACACACACATACACACACACAGATATATATATATATATATATATAAATTTTTTACTAACCCTAAACAAAAATGCCCCCATAAACTATTTAATTTTTTTTTTTTTTTTCTTTTTTTTTCTCTTTTTTTTTAATAATAATAATTAATTAATTTTTTTTTAAAATTTTTTTTAAGGGTCGGACGAAATTAGGTGTCAACAATAGTTAATGAATGAAAACATGAGTTATAGGTATAAAAAATAGATAAATTAAATGACTCCTTTAATTTCAAAATAATTATTGCGTACATTAGAATAGAATTTAAACAAGTTGATGTTAGGCAATTACTATCATTTATCATTCTTCTCTCGGTCAGCCACAAGATGAAAAGTTTTAAAACTAAAGGTTGTCGAATTTGAGGACCCACTTAGAAAAAAATAAACTTCAGATTTGAAATAGAAATTAAGGGAAATTTAGCACTAAAGCCGCCCTTCCCAAAAGAACCCAAAATAAATCAAAAGAAATCAACCAAGTGAAACCGGTAGCTCTCATCTCTCATGCTTCATCTTTTCGTTCCTCGCCGATCTCTCTGCTGCTGAGTGCAGACCCACAAAAGCATCTTTCCTTCTAGCCTCCCTCGTTTCTATTCTCTTGCTTCAGCCAAAGCAAGTTCTGGTTGCGGATCGATCTTGAACATCCAAAGCACGAGCAGAAGGTATGGTCTAGTTTCACAACTTCAGTTACAACTCTTTTCTAGAGATCTTCACAACTTCAGTTCAACTCTTTTTCATTTTTTTTTCTTTAGTCTTTTCTGTTTGTTTAAACAGCGTTTTTGAAGTTGGAAATGGAATAGAATCTTGCTACATGTTTCTTCAGCCCCTCCCTCTCTCAGCGGGCAAGTGACTTACAGTGTTAGATTGATAAATCTTGTAGAATACAAAATGCAAGCTCTTGCGGGATTTGTGGGGGAGGCTTTCCTGTCTTCTCTTTTCGGATCGATTTTCGAAAAGTTGGATTTTATCTCTGGGCTACGGAGTCTCTTCAACAAACAAAACGAAGTCGAAGTCGAAGCCCAGCTGGCTGAGTGGAGGCACTTGCTTCCCCAAATCCAAGCCGTGCTTAATCATGCAGAGGAGCAGCAAATTGCAGATATTGAGGTTGAGACCTGGCTCTCTGACCTCAAAGACTTGGCTTTTGACATGGAGGACGTCTTTGATCGGTTCGAGTTCGCGGTGAAGACCAGTGAGTTGCAGGTGGATGCTCGCGCAAACAGCAGTAAGCCATGTAAAAGGCCCAGACATGGGACTTCAAGCCGACCAAACTCGGTGCCTAATTTCACTGCCTTGATTCCCATGATTAGGGAGGTAACGAGCAAGCTACAGCAACTTGACAGAAAGAGGATCGAGTTTAATTTTCAGCAAATCTCACAAAAAAGTCAAAGACCCGGCAGTCTCATAGATAGGGTGCCTTCAACTTGTTTGGTTGAGCCTCATGTTTATGGCAGAGACAGAGACAGAGAGGCCATCATGAATTTATTGCTAAGAGATGATCCCGGTGTTTGTGTTATTCCAATAGTTGGGATGGGAGGCCTTGGCAAGACGACTCTTGCTCAACTTGTTTACAACGATCAAAGGGTAGTCAAGGATCGGTTCAACCTAAGATCATGGGTGTGTGTGTCCGAGGAGTTGGACATTCTCAGGGTGACACGATCTATTCTGCAAGAAATAACACAGAGTAGCTTTGATATGAATGCTGAGTTAAATTTTCTTCAAACAAAGTTAGAATGGGCTTTGGGTAAGCAAAAGTTTTTACTCATTTTAGATGATGTGTGGAATGAAAGTTATGAGCAATGGGATACTCTACGGAGGCCTTTCCTTGCAGGGGCAGGTGGATCTAAAATAATTGTCACTACTCGTAATGAAAGTGTGGCATCCCTCATGTCAATGGGTCAGATTCCTCCTTATGCTCTTCAGAAGCTGACAGATGATGAATGTTTGCAATTGTTTACCCGACATGCATTAGATGCAGAAGATTTTGAGGCACACCCACACCTTAGAAAAATTGGGAAGGAAATTGTCAAAAAATGCCAAGGATTACCCCTGGCAGCAAAAACACTTGGTGGACTCCTACGTGGCAATTATGATTCGCAATATTGGGACCATATGTTAAATAGCAAAATATGGGAATTACCAAAAGAGAGGAGCAATATCATTCCAGCTTTGAGATTAAGCTACCATCATCTTCCTTCTCATTTGAAGCGATGCTTTGTTTATTGTGCAATGTTTCCAAAGGACTATGAGTTTGACAAGGATGAACTCGTTATGCTATGGATGGCTGAAGGATTTTTAAAGCACCTTGGCGGGACCAAGTTAATGAGCGGCCTATGTCATGAGGCTTTCCATGAATTGGTATTGAGAGCCTTTTTTCAGCAATCAAGTGTTGATAGGTCACTCTTTGTGATGCATGATCTGATACATGATCTAGCTCAGTCTATTGCTGGAGAATCATGCTCTCATTTGCCTTCTGATTTGGATAGCGACAAATTACAACCTGCAATTTCTAAGAAAGCTCGCCACTTTTCGTTTGCTTCTCAAAGTTACAGTACTTGGAAAAGATTTGAAGCTCTCAAGGAAGCTAAGAGATTGAGAACGTGGTTTGTGTCGGATCAGGGCTACTTTCATTTCATATCTAGGAGAATCTTCCTTGAATTACTGCCTGATTTTACATGCTTGAGGACTTTATGTCTAAGGGGGCATCATCTTAAAAAGGTACCGGATTTCATAAGTGATTTGACACAGTTGAGGTATCTTGATTTATCTGACAACCTCATCAAATCACTACCTGAATCACTGACTTCTCTCATCTACTTGGAAACACTAATTTTACGAGGATGCCATCAGCTCACAGAGTTACCAGCTGCAATTGGTAATTTGTTAGAGCTTTGTTTTCTTGATATCAGAGATACCAGCAAGTTGGAAAGCATACCAGTAGGAATAATCAAGCTAACGAATCTCCAGATATTATTATCCAAAATTCCTGTGGTTTTGGACAGAGTTCCCGGGTTAAGACTAGGAGATTTAAAATGCTTACCCCATCTTAATGGTGATTTATCCATTAAAAATCCACAAAATGTGACAGTTATTCCAGTTGCTGGGGCGTCATATATTGCAGACATTGTTCTAAAGGAATTGTCTTTGGAGTGGAGCCATGGTTCAGATATTGGGATAAGTGAAAGTAGGGAAATGCAGGTGTTGAACCAATTGAAACTTCACCACAGCCTAAAAGCACTTAAATTCGACGGCTGCAGAGATTATAGGTTTCCTACTTGGGTCGGTGATCCATCATTATTACCTAATTTGACACGTCTCGAAATTGGCAACTGTGTGCAAATTAGTTCATTGCCATCGGTGGGGAAATTAGCATCCCTTGAAGTTTTGATCATAACTGGCATGAAAAGCGTGCAAGTAGTGGGCTTGGAATTTTTCGGGATTGAGGATTCTTTTGTTTCAAATAGCAGTTTTCAGTCATTAGAAACTCTGGAGTTTAAAAATATGCAAGCTTGGGAGGAGTGGAAGTGTTTCGATGGTGGTGATGGTGAAACTAATGGGATATTCCCATGTCTTAAAAATCTTTGGCTTTCTGACTGCCCCAAGCTAAGAGGCAACCTACCTAGGAACTTGCGTTCCCTATTTGACCTCAAAATTATCGGATGCCCACTATTAAGACCTACTAGGGTGAGCCTTCCATCACTTGACCAATTGACAATAGAAGATTGTAGTGGGGCTATTCTCAGTTGCATGGTTGATGTCACTTCTCTTCACCGCCTGACTTTAATAAGGCTCTCAGGCCCCACTTGCCTACCCAAAGGGATTGAGCAGGCTATGCTTGATTCCTTGTATGTGAAGGGAGTGCATCCATTGTTTGATATGAAGGACGTGAAAGGTCTCAAAGAGTAAGCAATCGCCGATAGCCCACATCTGAAATCTTTTGTAGGATGGAAGCTGCCGTTGATGACTAAAAGTTTGAGGATCAAGAAATGTGAAAATTTGGAATGTCTTCCACGGGAAATCATGCATGATGAGGAGCGGAGTTCCTCCACGAGGCTTAAAAGTTTATCAATAGAGAGCTGCCCTCGTCTTGAATCATTTCCCCCAGGTAGGTTGCCAGTGACGCTTAAATCATTCCGTATATCCAACTGCGCAAACTTACAGACTGAACTCGGGACTATAATCCCTGAAGCTGGAAGCATGCTTGAAGAAATTCAGATTTACAGGTGTGATAATTTGAGAACCTCATGCTTTTGGGAGAAGAAAAGACTGGACCATCTCACAAGTTTGAAGATTGAAGGTTCAAGTTCAGATGAGGGATCAAAGCTCTTCCCTGATAATGGCATCGCATTTCCTAGTAATATTCAGAAACTTGAGATACGAGGGTTCAAGAATCTAGAGGCACTACCAGCATTCCGCAGCCTCCAGTGCCTCACAGAATTAACCATAGCAAGTTGTCCAAAGGTGGAGTCTCTTCTAGAAGCAGGCGGATTGCCCCATACTCTTGTCTACCTCAATTTAGAAAGCTTAGAAACTCTGAAGGCCCTACCAGTACTAAGCAACCTCACATCTCTTGAACTACTGGGAATTGTAAATTGTCCGATGATTGAGTCTTTCCCAGAAGGCGGTTTGCCCCCGAATGTGAGGGACCTCTGGATTGGATGTGAGAGTATAAAGCAGCCCATGCAGCTGTGGGGGTTGGACCGCCTCACCTCTCTTCAACGATTGACCATTCACCACATACCTCCACCTGATCGCCTGCTGCTTCCACCGACTCTGACTACATTGATATTGTGTTTTATGAAGGAGTTGAAATCCTTGCCACCAGGCCTCCTCCGAAACCTCACTTCTCTTAAAGAATTAGACATTCGTAAATGCCCAAAGCTGCAGTACTTACCAAAAGATTTCTATTTTCCTCCCTCACTTGAAATTTTTTGGTTGAATGGATGTCCTCTTTTGGGAGCCAAGTGCAAAGAGGATATCGGAGAGTATTGGCCCCTCATTTACCATATCCCTCAAATTTCCGTATAAGCAGGTGCAACTATTAATCATCTATTCCTAATGTCTATATAATTGTATGAAAAAAAAAATAAACCTAATGGGTCTAAATACGTATTTTATAGATAAAAGTTTAATGCTGCATTTGTTCCTATTTTAGTTTCTTGATCTTCACCAAGATTTATTTATTTTTTTTTTCGCCTAGTATGTAAAATAATAAATAGGTAAAAAAGCCCACTGTTTCAGTTTTTTTTTATACAATTTATTAATGTTTTAATTTATCACAGCTTTCTGTTTTTATTAAGTACAAAATGTCTCCAACTTTTGTACTTATTTTCTCTGTTTTTGTTGGCAGTTCCCTAATATTTGTTGCACCGATAATATTAGTTGCAGCTGGTAGTGATTTTAACTAGGAGGTGGACATGAACTGGGGTGGCAACGGAGCACAGGTTCTTGATGGAGGAAAGCTTGCAAGTCTCACCCTTGACCAGACCTCTGGCTCTGGGTTTCAGTCCAAAACAGAGTTCCGCTTTGGAAATTGACATGGAAATCAAACTTGTCCCTGGGAATTCTGCTGGCACTGTCACTGCCTTCTATGTATGTATCTCTCAACCATTGTAATTTTCCTTTCTTTTTCTTTATGGGTGATCATAGTGCAAAACCTTTCAATAACTCTTCAATAATCTATGCCAGCTAAGCAAGCTACACAATAATGCAAATGCCTTCAGTAATTTGCTCATTTTGGAGAAATGAAATGAGTCACAATCATGATTCATGCCGTGTTCGCATACTTTCCTTTTTCTTTCTTGTTATTGATGGTGCTAAATTGATACTAGAGGCATGTTTTCTTTAACCGCGTTGCCCTGTAATGTTGTAGCTGTCCTCTGAATGGCCAAACCAGGATGAGATTGATTTTGAGTTCTTGGGCAACTTGAGTGGACAGCCCTATATTGTGCGTACGAACATCTACACAGAAGGAAAAGGGAACAGAGAGCAGCAGTTCTACCTCTGGTTTGATCCCAGGAAGGACTTTCACACTTACTCCATTGTTTGGAATCCTCGCCGCATAATGTAAGATACATGCTACCTTCTTATCACACTGACCTATCTGGTTATACGATTTTGTTGTAGGTAAATCAGACACATATATTGAAGTTTGGGGACCAAAATGAAATTATTTAAAACCATGTGGAACAACATATGAGAACTGCAATCCTACATTTTAACAGATAGGCCATCACTGATTTCTATTTCACATAAATTGGTAGAAATCACTTTATTAAACAAGTTCTTTTTGTGATTATAGCTCCACTGATAAGTATGCTACTCATTAGTTTCTTGGTAGATAGCATCCCATTACGAGTCTTCAACAGTGATGAATTGCTGGGTATCCCCTTCCCCAAGACCAAGCCTATGCGAGTCTACTCAAGCCTATGGGACGCAGAGCAGTGGGCTACAATTGGTGGGAGAGTTAAAACGGACTGGTCAAATGCCCCTTTCACTGCCTACTTTCGCAACCTCAAAATCGAAGCTTGCACTTGGTCGAATGGAGGCTACTCGGCATGTAAGACCAAGAGCGCTTCTGTAACTGCCAGAACCACCACATGGCTATCTCAAGAGCTCGATGCCACAGGTAGAAGGCTGAGATGGGTGCAAAAATACTTCATGGTTTACAATTACTGTACGGATCTTAAACGATTTCCTCAGGGTCATCCCAGGGAATGCAAGCGCTCAAGGTTCTGAGCCACAAAATTTTCACTGTACTCACGCATATGGGATGTTTGTTTTATTCATTAGGTTTACGGGATGATACTATGTTAATCAATATATCTTTCATAAATAAACAATTTGAGGGAAAATGCTCATGTAACAGCCTATCATCCAAAACAAGAACGACGATGTATCGCAGCCACAAAAGGGGAGTTTCTATAATACCCACCTTAAAACGGGGGCACCAATAACCACCCATCTCCCACCGTTAATCTGACTAATGCTAACCAGTTAACTTAGTCTACGGGTGAGGAGAGGGAAGAGGAATAAAAAAATAATAAACTCTGCATTAATAACCCGTGAGAAGAGAGAGAGAGAGAGGCAAGCCGGTCAGGGCAGAGAAAAAGAAAAAGAAAAAGACAGAGGAGGGAGGAGAGAGAAGAATATAGACCGGCATAGCAGGAACTTTCTAAAAAGCAAAAAAAAATTTAAAAAGTGAATTTTTTTTTTAAAAAGTGATTAAATGTAAAAAAAAAGTGATAAAATTTAAAAAAGTGATAAATGTTAAAAAATTGGCAATTTTTTTTTTAAAATTTATTAAAAACCAAAAAAGTGATAAATAATTATAAAATGCAATAAATGATTTTAAAAAATGATTAATTAAAAATATATATATAAAATTAAAATATTGAAATATTTTTCAAAAAAAGCGATTAAACTAAAAAAAGAAAATAAATATAAAAAAAAGCAATAAAAAGTGATAAATTTTTAAAAAACTATATGTGTAAAAAATATTAATTGCTGAATAATATACTTAATACAATACTTTTTTGTACATATGTCAATGATTCTCAAAATATAAAATCTATGTATATTGATAAACTTAGTAAAAAAATATAGGGTAAAATTCACCATGGGTCACCTAGCTTATTTTTTTGTCCTATCCGGGTACCTTACCTTTATTTTGTCCTAGCGAGGTACCTTTCCTCCTATTGCGCATCCTGTTCAGCTACTTTCCGTCAAATTGGTCGTTAAATTGGATGGAAAATGATGAAGTGGCATTAAATAATACTAAAATAAACTTAAAATAACAACTTCAGTCCTCAAACTATTTCAATTACTAATTCTAATCCTTAAAATTTCACTTAAGCCAATTCTATCCCTCTCATCCCGTTCATCGTCACCTCCCACGCTTCTCCCCCGTCATTCTCCCACCAGTCACGTCACACCGCACACACCCGGACCATCACCAGTCCCAAAGTCACCATTTTCAACAGACGCGTGGATTCTGACAAACTCACAAGCCATGGTGTTTGAGTCATTCGCTTCCGATTCGTTCTACAGGAATTCGAGTCTCCTGGAGGAGATTCTCTTCATCGTAAGAAAAATGGTTCCTCTGCCTACTTCTTATCTCACCGTCCAGGCTGAACCAGACCCGAGATTCATTTTTCAGTTCGGCGGCGAGCCTGAGTGTAGCCCTCAAGTTTTCCAGGTCCAGGGGAGTGTTAAACAGGCTGTTTTTACCTGCCAATTCAGCTTCAGAAATTCCAGTGATCGTAACATAAGATCAAGGTGAGAAAATTAGTCCACTCGATTCTTTTCAATTGGTTTGGGTGATTTCTACAGAAAATGCGGGAATAACTGCTGCTTTTTTGTGCAGTGCATCGATTTCGGAGATGAGCACCTCGAGAAATTGGCTACCTAGTTTCAAATCGGATCGAGATCAGGTATCGAGAAAGCGAAAAGGGTGGTCGATTACAATCCACGATCTATCCGGCTCGCCCGTGGCAATGGTGTCGATGGTAACCCCGTTCGTCCAGTCCCCTGGGTCGGATCGGGTCAGTCGCAACAACCCGGGAGCGTGGCTAATCCTCCGTCCAGATTGCAACACTTGGAAGCCTTGGGGCCGCCTCAAGGCCTGGCGGGAGCAAGGCAGCTCGGAGGCCGTGGTTACCGATTCGACGTATTCCACGACGACGTGGAGACGACGAGCGTCGCAAACTCCGCCGTGAGCACGAAACATGGCGGTAAGTTCTCCATCGATCTGACGACTAAGTTACCAGGCATCCCACTGATCAGCCTGCAAAGCAACGGGGATTTCAGATCAGGGTCGAGGAACAGCTCGAGGCCAGGTTCGGTGTCCGGTTCGGACTTCAGCTTCAGGTCGGCGGCTCCGCATTTTGCTGCTTCTCCAGGTAGGCTGCGCTGAGGACACGAAGGAGAAGGCAACAGAGCTCATGAAGCTTTTGAATCCTTACAGAGCCGGATTGGAATGCATTGATTCGTAGGACTTGAAGAATTTAAAGCGTGGGAGGTGGCAGTGAACGGGATGAGAGGGGTAGAATTGGCTTAAGTGAAATTTTAAGGGTTAGAATTAGTAATTGAAATAGTTTGAGGACTGAAGTTGTCATTTTAAGTTTATTTTAGTATTATTTAATGCCACTTCATCATTTTCCATCCAATTTAACGACCAATTTGACGGAAAGCAGCTAAACAGGATGCGCAATAGGAGGAAAGGTACCTCGCTAGGACAAAATAAAGGTAAAGTACCCGGATAGGACAAAAAAATAAGCTAGGTGACCCATGGTGAATTTTACCCAAAAAATATATGTTGCATTTTAGAATTTTTATCACTTTTTTTTTTGTTTTTAATCACTTTTTAGAAATATTTCTCATTTTTTAACATTTATCACGCTTGTTTATATTTTCTCATTTTTTTATATTTAATCACTTTTTGTAGTTTTAATCACTTTTTATTTATTTAATTGATTTTCTAAAAAAAAGTTTGTTTTTTTATCACTTTTTTTATTTAATCAATTTTTTAAAGTATTCATTGCATTTTAAAATTATTTATCACTTTTTCAATTTTTATTTGCCTTTTAAAACTATTTACCAATTTTTTAACATTTATCACATTTTTTTATTTTATCATTTTTTTTATACATTTAATCGCCTTTTTTTAAAATTTTATCGCTTTTTTTTTTTTTTTACATTTAATCGCTTTTTCTTACATTTTATTGCTGAAGTTACCTTCGTTGTGACCGGGTCATGTTAAAGGTACCTTCGTTGTGACCGGGTCATGTTAAAGGTACCTTAGGTGTGACCGGGTCACTTTGAAGATAACCTGAAAATGTGACCGGGTCACGTTGAAGGTACCTCGTGTGTGACCGGGTCACATTGAAGGTAACCTAAAAATGTGACCGGGTCACCTCGAAAGCACCTTCGTTGTGACCAGGTCACGTTGAAGGTAACCTAAAAATGTGACCGGGTCACATGGAAGGTACCTTTGTTGTGACCGAGTCACGTTGAAGGCAACCTAAAAATGTGACCGGGTCACATGGAAGGTACCTTCGTTATGACCGGGTCACGTTGAAGGTAACCTAAAAATGTGATCGGGTCACCTTAAAGGTACCTTCATTGTCACCGGGTCACAACAAACGTAACCTAAAAATGTGACTGGGTCACATTGAAGGTACTTTTGTTGTAACCGGGTCACTTTTAAGGTAACCTAAAAAAATGTGACCGGGTCACTTTGAAGGTACCTTTGTTGTGACCGAGTCACATTGAAGGTAACCTAAAAATGTGACCGGGTCACCTTGAAGGTACCTTCGTTATAACCGCGTCACTTTTAAGGTAACCTAAAAATGTGACCGGGTCACATTGAAGATACCTTCATTGTGATAAATGTATAAAAAAGTGATAAAATATAAAAAAAAGTGATTAAAAATAAGAAAAAGAGATAAAATATAAAAAAAACCGATTAAATATATAAAAAGGCGATAAAATATAAAAAAAAGTGATAAATGTAAAAAAAATTGGTAAATATTTTTAAAAAGCTATTAAAAACTGAAAAAAATGATAAATAATTCTACAATGGAAAAAATAATTTTAAAAAATGATTAAATTTAAAAAAACTAAAAAAAGTGAAATTTTTTCAAAAAAGTGATTAAATAAATAAAAAAGCGATTAAAACTAAGAAAAAGCGAAAATTTATTCAAAAAATTGATTAAATATATTTAAAAAATTTGATTAAATATAAAAAAAAGTGATAAAAATATATATATATAAGTGATAAATGTTAAAAAATTGGTAAATATTTTTAAAAAGCTATTAAAAACAAAAAAAGTGATAAATAATCCTAAAATGTATAAATGTGAATATTGTTATGACAAAAAAAATTTATGAATATTTTTATGACACTAAAAAAAATTATTGTCATACTTTTAATCATTTTTTCTATTTAATCACTTTTTTGAAAAAATTTCCACTTTTTTTTTGTTTTTTATCACTTTTTTTTATTTAATCAATTTTTTAAATTATTTATTGCATTTTAGAATTATTTATCACTTTTTTGGTTTTTAATAGCTTTTTAAAAATATTTACCAATTTTTTTACATTTATCACTTATATATATATATATTTATCACTTCTTAAATATATTTAATCGCTATTTTTAATAAATTTTCGCTTTTTCTTAGTTTCAATCACTTTTTTGAAGAAATTTCACTTTTTTTTTAGTTTTTTATCACTTTTTTTTTAATTTAATCATTTTTTAAAATTATTTATTCCATTGTAGAATTATTTATCACTTTTTTTCAGTTTTTAATAGCTTTTTTAAAATATTTAACAATTTGTTTTTACATTTATCACTTTTTTTTATACTTTATCACTTTTTTTATATATTTAATCACTTTTTTGAAAAAAAATTCATTTATTTTTGTTTTAATAGATTTTTTAATTCATTTTTTTAATTATTTATCACTTTTTTTGAAAATATTATTTGGAAAATCTTGATTGACATAAACTACGTAATTTTTTTCATCTATTGTATTAAATGAACTTTTAAAATAATATTTTTTAAATAATAAGCTTATATAAGTAAGGGAAAATATTTTCCGTTAGTCATGTTTATATATCACGTCTTTCTTACCGTAATATTGACATTTCACTATCAAAATCATTAAGTCAAATTTATTAAAATTCCTACATATGGAAGGACACTTGTTTTTGAAGAACTAATAAATCCAACATTTAACCTTATCCTTATACCTAACCCTAACCTTAAAATGGGTACAGTCCAAAAAAATTTGTCAACACTTTTTATCCATACTAATTTTTTTCCAAAAAAAATAAAATTACGTAATAATTTTTATCCTTTTGCGTTAGTTAAGTTAAAAAAACTTACCAAAAACTACTTTCGAAAAAAATATTGTAAAATTACTTTTAAGACATCTTGAGGCGCAAATTATTAAAAAATTATAATTTGCGCAAATAATCACCTTCTATAAAAATAAAATACAATAATAGAATAAATTAAGCCTAAATGTGACCGGGTCACATGGAAGGTACATTCGTTGTGACCAGGTCACTTTGAAGGTAACCTAAAAATATGACCGGGTCACATTGAAGGTACCTTCGTTATGACCGGGTCATTTTGAAGGTAACCTAAAATGTGACCACGTGGAAGGTACACTTAAGTGGTCACCTTGAAGGTAACCTTAAATGTGAAGGTACCTTCGTTGTGACCGGGTCACTTTGAAGGTAACTTAAAAATGTGATCGGGTCACAACGAAGGTACCTTCAATGTAACCTGGTCACATGGAATGTTACCTTCAAAGTGACCTGGTCACAACAAAGGTACCTTCAATGTGACCCGGTCACATTTTTAGGTTACCTTCAAAGTGACCCGGTCATAACGAACGTACCTTCAAGGTGACCCGGTCACATTTTTAGGTTACCTTCAACGTGACCCGGTCATAACGAAGGTACCTTCAAGGTGACCCGGTCATATTTTTAGGTTACCTTCAAAGTGACCCGATCAAACGAAGGTTACCTTCAAGGTGACCCGGTCAACGTTTTAGATTACGTTAAAGGTACATTCAAGGTGACCTTCAACGTCACCATTTTTAGGTTACCTTCAAAGTGACCCGGTCACAACAGAGGTACCTTTAAGGTGACCCGGTCACATTTTAGGTTACCTTCAACGTGACCCGGTCACAACGAAGGTACCTTCAACGTGACCCTGTCACATTTTTAGGTTACTTTCAAAGTGACCCGGTCGCAATTAAGGTACTTTCAAGGTGACCCGGTCATGTTTTTAGGTTACCTTCAAGGTGACCCGATCACATTTTTAGGTTACCTTCAACGTGACCCGGTCACATCGAAGGTACCTTCAGCGTGACCCGGTCACATTTTTAGGTTATCTTCAATGTGACTCAGTCACATTTAAGGTACATTCAACATGACCCGATCACATTTTTAGGTTACCTTCAATATGACCCGGTCACACTTAAGGTACTTCCTACATGACTTGGTCATGCCTTTAGATTACCTTCAATGTGACTTTGTCACATTTTTAGTATCTTCAATGTCACTCGATAATCTTATTAGGCTGCCTTTAATTTGACTTTGTCACACTTTACTTACTTTTAAGGTGACTTGGTTACACTTTTACTAGTATTGCTTAGATAAGGTTTTTGACATTTAGCATTAATTTAATATGATTATTGTATATTATTTTTATAGGAGGTGATTATTCGCCCAAATTATAATTTATTGATAATTTGCTCCTCAAGATGTCTTAAAAGTAATTTTAAGATATTTTTGTCCAAAGTTGTTTTTTTGTAGGTTTTGTTTAACTGAACTAACCCAAATGGATAAAAATTAAGAAGAAATATTTTATTCTCATAAAAAGTATTAACAAATGTTTTTCGACTTTCCCCATTTTCAGGTTAAGGTTGGGCATAGGAATAAGGTTAAAATTTGAATTTACGGGTTCTTTCAAAACAAGTAACCCTCCATATGTGGAAACGTTAATGATTTTGATAGGCAAATATCAATATTATGACATTGATATCCTAACTTTTAGGTGCATTGCAATAAAATACCTACATTTAAAAAAAATTAAAATTTTAACATTTTCACCCAAAATTTTGAAATTCAACAATTTAGTACTATGGGCAATAGTCAATTTGACTTATATTTCATAGTAAAAGTTGCAAATTGTAGTAAATTTATCATAATATAATTAAGAATTTTTATGAATTTTTTTTAGTTAAACATATTAGAAGAAGAAAATTTAACCTAAAATAAATTGCATAAAAATTGAATTCTTTAATTTAATTTTTTTTTATAAAATTGTACAAAAAATAGAATCTATCTAGTTATTTAAGCTAGTAACCTGAGTAAGCCTGACTGTTAACCTGAATCCGGGCCAAAACTAATCGAGATTGAAATTTTCCTAACCTATTAGCTTCTTGAATTTATGACTTGCCTCATATTTAGGTATCTGATTTTAAATTATTAATTTTTTACATCACAAAAATTGCAAAGTTAGTCACTAGTAAAATTTATTATTATCCTTGCTGTGCTATAATTAGTTTGTAAAATATTTTTTATTTGTTTTACTAAGTTGATCAATATGCACATATTTTATATTTTCAGTACTATTGGCATATGAAATACTCCCTCTGTTTCACATTGACTGCAACATTTGACTTTGAACTGTTTTTTAGTCGAGTAATAATTTTCACATCTGGGACAAATTTACCATCTTGTAATGCAGGAGGATTCGTAGCCCTGTACCCTATCGGCCAACCACCATTCA
>SMDT01001329.1:0-97334 GCA_005392925.1 Aquilaria sinensis | reverse complement strand
GGTATGTTTGATGCAAAAAGAAAAAAAAATAGTGGCAATCTAGGAGTTCTAGCCATTAAATGTAAGGTTAACACAGAAAAAAAATATTACATACAATACGTGACTCTATAATATAGAATCACTACAAGGATGAAGAGCATTTCCTACGTCAATTCCCTAATGGAAAAAAAGTGTAGGAAAACTATTCGCAATGAAAATCGTTCGGACAAAAAATTATGTTCTGACGGTTTTCATTGCAATAAAAGTGTGACACAGATAAAACCATAGGCACAATCTATCAAAAGTAAGGATGGACGGGAAATTAATGGTGCCAAAAGCATCCGACCGCTTTTTGATGCGAACTAAATAGGTGAGGGACCTACATGTGCAAGGAAAAGCGTCGGATATTTATCCGACGCTTTTCCTGCATATGTGGTCCCTACCCATTTAATTCACATCAAAAGCGTCGAAAACATATTCGACGCTTTTCCTGCAATATGTTGTCCTACGCTTTTGAGACAAACGATGATATGGACGTCTTAAAAATGTAGGAAATTTAATTCCTTCGATTTTCCTACAGTTTACTTTTCCTATATTTTTTTGACATAAAGTTACTACAATATTTGCTACACTAGTCTTGCAGTTTGACTTTTCATATGTATCCTATGATTATTGCTACAGATTTTGCTTATAAATACCCACTCATCTCCTTCTTCTCCAAGCTCGTCCTATGCCTACTTTTTCGGACATCCATTTTCGCTTCCTATTTCAACATTTTCTTCAGCTCAATAGAGGTATTTAAAATTAATTTAGAGGTTAGTGATTTAAATGTTAATTATTTATTTTTTATTAGATATACTTATATTGTTTTAGGTAGCTGACTTTAGAGGTTAGTGATTTAAATGGTAATTATTTATTTTTTATAAGATATACAGTTATGTTATTTTAGGTAGTTGATTTATATGACAGCATGTTGTTGTATAATAAGTATTTATTTATTATACCTTAGATTCTCCATCCACGATTGTGTTGATGACAAATATAATATTAGTCCGATTCAGATTGTGGGAAACAAAATGTATTGGATTAAGTTATATTTGTGATTAACATAATTATGGATTATCCAAGTTGGGCAGTTGAAAGTTGCATAAACAATATTGCAATTAATGTATTCCTTTTGTAGTAGCAGTTTGTAAATATTGGTAGACTATTTCCTAAATTGTTCCCGTCGTGTGTTTCTTAATAAGTTGATATTATTGAGAAACACGGTAAATGGGAGCTGAAGGCAAATGTTGCTGAAATTTGCATATATGCTCCTACAATGGAATAGTTAAAATGCTTTAGTGCTTATGCAACTTTCAATGGAGTAGGGCCCTTACCTTAATGGAGTAGGTGTTTTAGTTATGAAAAGTTGACATGTATGTATGACATATATAAGTAATTCATTTACTTTTGTACTATATTTATATTATATGAAATATAATAAATTTATTACATATTTATGTTGAGGATTTTTACTGTTTATTTTACAAAGGAAACAAATGGCTAGCAATGGACGTGAGTGGATGTATCAAAAGACAGATACAGATCGGTATATGAATTCTGGATTTATGGCTGGTGTTAATGAGTTTTTACAGTTTGCATGTAGTGGAAAGGAGTCAGAAATGATTAAATGCCATTGTCGCAAATGTAATAACATATTTTATAGAATATAAGTGAAAATGAGAGAGCACTTGTTTCGATATGGATTTACGTCAAACTATTACATATGGCACTGTCATAATGAACAATATGATAGCAATTTGCACAATTTTATTATGGCCCATAGCTATTTTCCATCGCATTTATATGGAGGGATAAGTGGAGAATCAAGTAGTGTAAATAGGTATGAACAGATGGTACGTGAATCAATAGATCCGTTATCGTCGAATGTAGGATCTGGAAATAGTGAAAGAATGTTGATGGATGAAGAGTTTATCGATACTGATGTCAAAGAAGCTGATAATGCCAGTGATAATAATGATAATGTGTTCGATGTGTCTAAAATGAAGGAGGGGTTACCTAATCCGACCGCACAACAATTTTATAATTTGTTGGATGATGCAAATGCACCGTTGTGGGATGGGTGCACTAAACAAACACGATTGTCTGCAATGACCCAATTGTTAAGTTGCAAAAGTAAGTTTAATATGACAGATCGTTGTTTCGATAGAGTACTGGAGCTTATGAAAGAAATGTTGCCTGAAAGTAATAGACTCCCATCCACCCTATATGATGCGAAACAACTCACAAAAGGACTTGGGTTGCCATATATAAAAATTCATGCATGTGAGAATAACTGTATGCTATTCTATCGGGAAGATGAGAAATTAACACATTGTCGTGAATGTGGAAGTAGTAGATATAAATAAAGAGTAACTTCCGGAAGAAAGATGTTGATTCCCAAAAAATTGTTATGGTATCTACCAATAACCAGTAAGTTAAAGCGCTTGTACATGTCATCAAAAACAGCAACTCACATGACTTGGCATGCTTATAATAAATCATGCAATGATGGAAGTATGGGTCATCCATGTCAGTCTGAAGCGTGGCTTCACGTAGATCGAACATTCCCATCATTCGCTGATGAAATTAGAAATGTTAGGCTCGGATTGTGTACCGATGGATTTAACCCGAATAATGTTGTTGGTGGAACATACACGATATGACCAATCTTTATAGTTGTTTACAATCTTCCGCCAGAACTGTGTATGAAAGAACCCTTCATCTTTATGACTCTCCTAATTCCTGGTCCTAGAGCACCAGGACGCAAATTGATGTATTTTTACGACCATTGATTGAGGAGCTCAAAACTTTATGGTCGGAAGGGGTTATTACATGGGACAGTTATCGACAACAAAATTTTCTTATGAAGGCATGTTTATTATGGACAATTAATGATTTTCCTGCACTAGGAAACCTTTCAGGTTGGAGTACCCATGGTAAGCTTGCGTGCCCATATTGCATGGATGAAATTGACACATTTATGTTGAAGAAATGCAGAAAGCCATGTTGGTTTGATTGTCACAGGGTTTTTTTTACCACATAATCACACATTCCGTTCGAATGTAACATCGTTCATCCCAGGGAAGAAGGTTAGTGCTGTCGCTAGTCCATATAAGTCAGGTGAGGAAATACATGCTATGTTGGTTGGGTATTGTTTTCCTCCGTTTGGCTCTTCATATGATAAACACCGAGTTGCGGGGTTTGGAGAGTGGCATAATTGGTTAAAGCGGAGTATATTCTGGGAGTTGCCGTACTGGAAGCATTTGCTAGTTCGCCATAATTTGGACGTCATGCATATTGAAAAAAATTGTTTCGAGAATATTTTTAATATTGTTATGGATATACGTGGAAAAACAAAAGATAACTCCAATTCTCGCCTTTCGCTTCAGGAGTTAAAAAATATGCAGCATGATCTACATTTACGAAATATTAGGGGGGAAATGTGTAAAACCAAAAGCATCTTATATGTTGAGTCAGGAACATATAAGAGAAGTTACTTTGTGGCTGAGAACGATAAAGATGCCTGATGGGTATGCCTCGAACTTGGGCCGTACGGTTAACTTGAGTGACGGTACATTCTATAACTTCAAGAGCCACGATTGTCATGTGTTAATGCAGAGGTTGCTTCCTATTGCATTACGTGGGTATATGCCAGGTCCTATATGGGAGACGATTTCTGAGTTTTGCTCATTTTTCAGAACATTATGCACAAGTAGGATTCGATTTGATGACATACAACAGTTGGAGCGGAATATAGTGGTTACCATATGTAAGCTAGAAAAGATATTCCCTCCTGCCTTTTTTGATTTGATGGAACATCTTATTATCCACCTTCCCTCATGAGGCAAAGTTGTGTGGTCCAGTTCAATTTCGATGGATGTATCCATTTGAAAGGTAATTTTTTAATTTGCATTCATATTTCTGTCAATAATTTTCATATATTATATGTCAATAATTTTCACATATTATATGTCATTAATTGTTATATTTTTTTAACTTGGCAGACTAATGTGGTCATTGAAGTGAAAGGCTAGAAATAAAGCTGCAATTGAAGGTTCAATTGTGGAAGCATACTTGGTCCAGGAAATGTCTACATTCTGTAGCCATTACTTTGAAGTAAATATTCCTACACGGTTAAACAGGGTCCTACGAAATGATGATATTGATAATCCTGTGACTGATGTCGAGGGTCAATTGTTATCTATCTTCAATACAAGATGTCGTAACATACCCAACTACGGGCGACAACGCTTACTTGATCCCACTGAGAAACATCAAATGCATATCTACACTTTGCACAATTGCGATGAGATTATACCGATTGTCAGGTGACATATATGTAAACAATTATGAGGGTTTTTATATCAATCTGATTGCTTTAATTCATTATTGACTAGTTATCATTTCAGTCACTTTGACTCTTATATATCAATAAGATTGCCCCAATTAGGTGAAAGTGAATTACAAAGTTATCGAGATCAAAATTTGACTGAATGGTTCTCATCATACGTGAGTATCATGGCGTGATAATTTTTATGTACCTAATTGTGTTATGTTTGAATATACTGTGCAATTATGTTATTATATTAACTTTCTATTTTCAGGTTAACCGTTTCAAGGATAAATTAGATCCTCGTATTGTACAATTAGCCCGTGATCCTATTCGAGTGGCCATTTCATACAATGGATGTATTGTGAATGGTTTTCGTTTCCACACACAATCCTACGGCAAAGACAAAACGACACAGAATTATGGTGTTTGCGTGAAGGGTGAGACATGGGGATCCAGTGGGTATGATTTTTATGGCCTTATTGATGAGATTATACGTATTGAGTACCACGGGAGTGGGTATGAAGTCATGACGCTGTTCAAATGTACTTGGTTTGATCCGACACGTGGTGTTCGAAGTTGCGCACATACTGGTGTTGTTGATATTAAATGGAAGTCTAGATTATCACCACCTGAGCCATTTATCTTTGCGACACAGGCTCAACAAGTTTACTACTGTGAGTACCCTAACAAGACTCTTCATCAGTGGTGGCTGGTGGTTAAGACGAAGCCACGAGCTTTCATTGATTGTTCATCGAATAATTTTAGTATTCGATCTGAGGACAATGAGGAAATGTCTGATGAGCAAACATGTGTGTTAGAAACCACAGATGAGCCGTTCCAAGAAGTGATTTCAAGTGAAGTACCAATGGTAACAACTGATGGCATTGCCCTTGATGAGATTAACATACTTGTCGATTTCACGTGTTATCCTGAAATCGTGCAAGACATGGATCAGAACATCGAGGTCACACAAGCCGATGGGGATACATCAGATGATGAGGCATCGCTCGATAGTTTAGAGTCAGATGAAGGCGAGGATGTTTGATTAAGTGTAATTGTTCAAAACATCTGCATGTTTTATTTGAAAGTCGTAATATAACTTTGAATGCATTTGTGTTTTGGATTGAAAAATATTAAATTTATCAAATTTAATCATCACATATCTAATTACCTGCGTCGTTGAAATGAATATATCAATTTTTTTCCATCCAAAAATTATTGCATGCTATTAAAAAAATGATAATAATGTTAATAAATTTGGGAGATTCAATCTGACCATATACATTAAATTCATAAATTTAAATTCCAAACATAAATATTTTCATTTATTCTTCAACTAAAAAAAATGAACTAATTAACTTCCAAACATAGTAATTAATTCATATATATACACATTAAAAATTATATATATATATGGCGTTCGACAGTTTTAAGTTAATATTAAAAAAATGTAGAAAAAGTGTAGGTGATGACCGACGGTTTTAACGCATTTTCAAAAAATCGTAGGAAAGATGTAGAACTCTCTCACCTAGGGCAATGTGTTATGCGACGGTTTTGAGTTAATATTAAAAGTATGTAGGAAAACTGTAGGAAATGACCGACGGTTTTAACACAGTTTTAAAAAGTCGTAGGAAAGATGTAGGGCAATGTTACCTAGGGTAGTGCGTTATCCGATGGTTTTGAGTTAATATTTAAAATAAGTAGCAAAACTGTAGGACAAGGTAACTGTCATAAAACCGTAGGACTAAAGCTGGGAATTTGTAGGAATCAAGGCGGAAACCTTAAAATTTTCGTTTCCTACGCTTTTGATGCATTCCCTAATTTTCGTAAGAGAACCGTAGGATAATTTGCTATGATTTTCCTACACTTTTAAAAAGTGCAGGAAAATTGTAGGACAATTAGGTAGCTTAATCGCCGCATCTTCCCTTTAAATTTGTGAGATGTTCTCCAGTTCTCATCACTCCATTCCCTCTATTTAGTGACGCCTTTTTCCAAACCCACTCCCAAACTCCCTTCCAAAGCTATTTCAACTAGGTATTTTAAATTTTTAAGTAGTTTTTTCATATATAATTAATGTTTGTTATTAGATATAGTTGTTGTTTACATAATGCATGAATTGCATGTTATATTTTTCAAAGCCAATTTTTATATTATATGTTTTAAGTAATTTTATATATGATGTTAGTAATATGTATGTGCTTAGTTATAAATAATTTTTAGTGTAATAATGGTAAGTTCTATTTGTACAAAAGCATGTTACTATGTATGTGGTTAACATAAAAAACTGTTACGCCAATAATGTTAGAGTAATATTGTTGTCACTTCAATAATGTTAGTGTAATCAGTTAAAGTTAGCACAATAATGTTACTTCAGTAATGTTAGTATAATCAGTTAATGCTAGTTTAATAATTGCAATTTATAAATAAGTATATGTTGAATAATTGGTAATTTTAAAAAAGTGTAACTGCAGAAATGGTATTGAACTGCACTCAATTTAAAAATTAATGAGTTTACTGAAATAATGAAATTTAATAAGTAAATGTTAGTATAGTAATGGTCATTTATAAATAAAAGACTGTGACGTAATAGTAATTTAGTATTACATATATATGTAGTAAATTATTTTGCAATAATTAAAAAAATAAAAAACATGTTAAACTTTAATTTTAGGATAGTTCGCCACAGACAGTCAAGCTCAGGCAAAGGCCTGGCCAAGGACTTACATGACCTGCAACGCAGTCGGGGTCCACGACAGCCTGTTGTGACACGTACACAGGTGTCACAAACTGAGACTCAGACCCAGGTGCCAGAGACCCTGTTGCCACAAACTCAAGCTTAGACCCCTATGGCACAGACCCAACCACAGACCCAGGTGCCATATACTCCGGTGCCTAGACCGTATGTGCCCCAGACATTTGGCGCATCAAACTCCGCATTTCAGTAGTTTTGAAACACGCAGATCGATACATATTACCTGGATATGAGTGGAATATCCGGGTCTTCTCATTACTAGCATACAGGGATCGGGCAGCCCGCATGAGAGCTCGATCCTAATTCATTCATTGATCCAGATGAGATTGGTATATCCACTCATCTACTTGGGCTACACCCGAGTCAGTATCAACAGCAGTAGCCGCCTCAGCAACCTTAGTAGCACCCGGCCACTGGCGGCCCAACCGTCGCACTTGACGCGCAGCCAGCTGATGAGGCCCCACTCCCTAGATGGCGAGGCCCGTGGGTAGATGACTTACCACCACCTCCACGTCCGCAGGACCATCTGATGATCGTCCCTCGAGAGTAAGTGTTACTTACTCATCTAAAATTAATTGTTGATATAATTATACGTTGTTCTTAGTTACATCACTTTATATATATATATCTTACTATAATCATCATTTGTTACAGCTTACTCACTGATGACTCCATTCGTTCCACCATAGCCGCCATTCATGTGAGGTTGTGGGACGAAAGTTGTATAGCTTGGTCACATGCATCTCAAGCTGCACGAAAAGAACATGTCACCAAATTAAAGGTAATTGGTTATTGTAAATTTTTAAACAATAGTTTGTATATGGACTAATTCATATTTTTTTTTCTTTTTTGTAAAATTGCAGAACTACTATAGATGGGACACTAGAGACTTTGGCCCCATCCACCGGATTTTGTTCAACTACTGTTCGCGGTCCGTGCGAAACCGCGTCTATCATTGGAGGTCCGTTGTGATTTAGAAGATCCCTTACTTCTTTGCCAACCCTGACTACAATTTAGTGCGTCCACATGTTCCATCCTGCTACAGTCAGCAGGTATGGAATTAGTTGTGTGACCAGTGGAAGTAGGAGAGATGGAAGAAGCTATCGGAGGTTGGTTCCCATGCCAAGCATATAGCGGATAGCTCAGGCCTTGTTCCGAAGCACACGATAGGCTCAATCCCAGGCGAGATGCACTAGGATCGTACGGTACCAACTTCTCCCTTCCATACATTATAATTTTTTATATTATTATTAAGTACTTAAATTTTTAATAATATCTAAAATTATGCAGACAAAAGCCCGAGATGGAGTTGAGCCATCATTTGATGAGTGGTGGTCTCATACTTATAGACGCAAGAAGACCGGTCAGCCCATCTATCCGATTTCACAGCAGCTGTAGGTAATAAATGTTCATTTACCACTACTAACAATGTTTTAAAAATATAATATCTGTCTTATTAACTCTAATTTCTTTTTCTTGTAGGATGGATATGTCTAGCGGATTCAAAAAATACCAGAATCCGGATGACCGCCCGCAGTTCGATGCAAAGGTACGGAGCGAGGTATGAGGCCCACCAAAAAAAGGCCGACTACCATGTGTTCCATTCCGACTCGCCGATCCTCACACTTTTGGACCAAATCGGGTATTTTTCATTCGCAATTAGCTTAATTAATTATTTTTACCACTTTTACATTGGTAATTACTACTTATCAAATTTTTTAGGCTCCACGTGCTGATTCGGTTGAGGTTGCTCAGCTAAGGACTGAGAACACCCAGCTACGGAGTGATTTTACCCGGTTACAGGCAGACGTTCGCACTCAGGTCCAGCGAGAGACTGAGGTTGCAATGAGCGTCATGCTTAACAGGTTGATCCAGCGGGGGATTATACCTATATCAGCTCTCTCAGACCACCTACAGACCGGATCCTCCACTCAGCATCATGAGGACGATCGTAGCCAGCGAGATGGGGATGATCAGCCCGGCACTGCATCCCATTGATTTTATATTAGACCTTTAGGTTTTTGTAATTAACTTTTTTCTGTAAATTTTGATTATTGTTATGTATAATGAATTATTGACTACTTTGATCAATTGTTATATAATAATATTAATAATAATAATATTATTATATATATACATGTGTATATAACATGTATAATATTTGTTATATATATAATGCAATATAATATGTTTTTAATTTGTGTATAAATTAATTTACTAAATTCTTTAACTTGTCACAAAATCGTAGGAACAATATTAATATTAGAAAATCGTAGGAGGTCATGTGGTCACAAAACCGTAGGACAAGTGGGGTCACAAAATCGTAGGACAAATGACGTCACAAAACCGTAGGAAATACTTTTGTCAGAAAAATGTAGGACAAATGACGTCACAAAACCGTAGGAAATACTTTTGTCAGAAAAATGTAGGAGTTAATGCATCTCAAAACTGTCGGATAAACTGGGGTCCACGGTCATCACAAAAGCGTAGGAGTATTTTATGCTTATCCGATGGTTTTTATTTCCGACACTACTTTTTCCTACAGTTTTGTCCGACGATTTTAATTGTAGGAAATGACCATTTCCTACGGTTTCCCTACATTTTTTCTTGTCTCAAATGCCTTATTTTTTTTTAGTGTTGGCCTAGCAGCCAGAAACCCAAGTAAGCACTTTCTTGTTCCAATAACATATATGGAATAAACAAAGCATTAGTAAACAAAGTAGGGAACCAAGTAAAAATTAACAGGAAAAAAAAAAAAAGGAAGATGGCGTGGGGAGCATGGAGCCCAACATGTTTTACCCATTTTTCGTTCAAGAATTAACCTTCTAGTCCCTGAACGAAGAGAGAAGAAAACGTCTCCATTTCACGCCTGTTCAAGGCCACGCAGACCACAACTCCGCCACCATGTCCTGTCCCGATCACGGAAATAGCCCCATCCCTGTCTATATGCACAAAATCAATCTCCACCGGTCTTCCCCACCCGTAATCCAGCCCGTACAAATCAAGCCGGCACGACCCCGCCACAGCAACCACATGAGACAGCTCCCTAAAACCAGGACCAAACAATTCGGCCAAACTCAAACTTGACACTTCAATGGTCCCTTGCTCATCAACCACCCCTTGTTTCACGCGTTTAACGAGATGCCTTATCCTTTCAGCAGAAAAACCGAGCCCCTTCTCGTCCATGAAATCTCATGTCTTCTCTATAGTTCCACGCCAGCCTGTGCATCTGCCAAAATAGTTTTCCGGGAGCGGAGGATCCAAACTAGCTCTGAAGTCGACAACCGAACCCAAGCGAACAGTGCTTTTTCTGTTGTGCTCTTGCTTACACCGGATCCAGCAAGTCCCCGCATAAGCTAGTAACACTACGAATGTCGACAAGTGAAGTTGCCCCTCCGTCTTGTTGAGTATTGTTAGGATTTTCTCCCGTAACGTTGTTATGTTCTGGGGAGTGAGCTCAAAACTTGCTCGGACCATGTCTGAAGGAACCGTCTCATGCCGCTGAAAGATCTCGAAGCTTATGTTCTGTTCTGTCATGCTGGACTTATTTAGCTCTATCCATTGGTTCAGGTACAACGAGTTGAGGCCGTTTATGAGACTCCTATCGAAGCAAGGGGTGAGCTCTTCTGGTAACGGAAATGATTGTTCTTCCAAATGGTTACTTGTTTTCCTGCAGATATAAGCCCAGGACTTCATGAACAAAGCAAATGAGATGCCGTCATAAACGGTGGAATGATTTTGTAGGCCAATGGAAAATCCTTTGTTGGGGAACAGGGTGATTTGCAGGGACAATATTTTGGCTTTGTCACGAGCAGCGTGTAGACGGGAAACTAGAGGGTGCAGATCCACCGCAGTTTTAAGTCCGGCACCGGAGAGAGTATTGAAGTTGCCCGAAGACTCGGTGGTTGTGAACGAGACACCGTCGGTTGAGGAGTAGAGAATGAACGGTTTGTGGGAGACAGACGGCCAAATGATGCCGCCGGCGAGGGGGAGATAGTGGAGGAGAGTGAATGAGAAGGAATGCTTCAGTTCGGGGATGATAACTGAGTTGAAGAAGGAAGGTGTCAACTCGGTGAGTGGGTAGAAGAACACAGGCTCAGCTGGGGGGAGCTTCAACCAAAATGTGTCGAAGAGAGTGAATGGGAGGGAGAAACTGGATGCCGAGTTGGGCGAGCCAGCTGGTGGCCTCACCCGAGTGACCTCTAATATGGATACAGAGATGGGTGATGCCATTATACACAGGAGGGAGGGTGCAATGCAAATCTTATATGCAAAATATTTGAATTAATTTCTGATGAGTATTATACAAGTTGTAGTATCAAACATTATTTTTTAACAATTTTTTAGACAAAATTCAAGTTACACACTTAACCTCCAAAAAATAAAAAATATCAAAGATTTTCGACCTTATCCTTTCACAAAATTGGCCATTTGTCCTTTAGCTGGTTCCCAGATGCCCCTCAAACTTTAATGTTCATTTTGAATTGGCACTTGAGTGGCCCATCTACTATGGCGCTCCAAAGGGCATTCAATTTACAGTGCTCTTTTATAGAATCGGTGACTCCACATCGGACAGTGGATGTCCTTGACCTGTTGGCCAACTCTGGTCACTTGCGTATAAATACAATTAGGAGAAGATCATTAGGGGACTCCAAGATCCTACATATGCCACAATTTGAAAGCAAAACAACTAGTAGCTCTACATCAGATGGTGGAGGCTCTTGACCTATTGGCCAACTTTGGTCACCCGGGGACAAAAACAAAGAGAAGGGTGTTAGGGAGACCCGAACGTATGACTCCGGCAACAACCCTTTAATGCTTAAGTTAATAGTATTGCAGTAGTTTACCTTAAGTTGACAGAAGGAGATATACTTTCTATATTTATAGTGAATAACTTGGACTCATGGATATATACCCTAGTTTACAAGCCCTTTTGGGTCTCGTACCATTAATATGATATTTGAGTCTTGTATCTTGCTGACCATCGGGTCTATTTTGAATTATTAGTATCACTTTTTAACCATAAGCCCTCGTATATCTAGATTCCTTGGTTTTCAATATATGACTATAATTGAATTAATTTGATTAATAGTTGTACTTGAAATTTAGAGGGGAGGAAGAGCGCAATTCCAACTACTAACAAGATTCCAAAAGATTGAGGCATCTATTTTCAAGTAATACTTAGGTAAACTCAACTTATAGCATAAGCCATCATCCTACTATATAAAAAATTGCAATTTGCCAAGTTTCTTATAAATCAGTCAATAACGCCATTGTTCCATAAAAATTCTGCAATTTCTTTTAACTTTTTCCTCTTTGTTTTGTCTTTTCTTTCTTTCTGTTTTTCTTCAAGCAGCACACAGATGAAATCCTTTTAATAAAAGCTCCTGACAAAACATTGTTGTTAAATGTTATTATCAAACAAAAAAGTAAAAAAAAAAAGGATAACTAGGGGATTGGAAGCAACTCAACTTAACTCAACGATTGATGAAAAGGAGGCTAAATAGCAGAATCGGCAAGTGATAGCCGAAGGGCTATCGCCTCTCTCAGTACATACATCCTGCCAATAGTATGGTCAGGAAAACTAGCGTTACCCGAAAGAGGCGATATCACGGACCTCGGAAAGAGCGAAGTCAAAATACCCAGAACTCGAGACTTCGGCTAGAACGTCAAGAATTCCAAGGATGCCACCGGCTCCCTCAGGAGACCAAACGGATTGCCTTCGGAGATGAAGAACCAGCTATTTCAAGCAAGAGAGAATTTCCCCGAAGGCGAAACCCCCGAACCACAGGCATAATTCCCGAAGAAGGGCGTCCGTACCAAAAGATGACCTCGCCGGAGAACCGCAGGAGTACGGCATGGGCATTTAAGGAGCCTCTGACATGTCGCCCACATGCGCCACACGCCGCCTCGAAAAGCGGTCTAACGCGCCGACGCCGTCCAAGTCTTGTCACGACCTGCCTCGGTCCAAGACCCGAGGAGCCTACAAACGGCTACCTGTCCCCTACACCCGGAGGTATAGATCGCATCTGACCGAACTCGTGTCGTGATCTGAACGGGCTAGGCATCACTATAAATACCAGGAAACAAGCCCTGGCAAAGGATCCGACCCCTCTCCCTGAGAAAGCACGAACAGGCAAGACCACCTAACCCCTTAGCGCTCTTCCTCTATCTCCCCTCAGGACACTGACTTGGGCGTCAGAGTCTCCTCCCCGGAAAAATACTCCAGGGACCTCCTAACCCTTTTCTTTCTGAGCATTTCAAGCACACTCCTCTGGGAAATCTTTGCTCCAGACGTCTTCCCTCTTAGAAAGTCCCTCCCGAAGTCATAATGTCACCTGACGAAGATGCTGCCGGGCATCAACAAGGATGAAAAGGTTGGACCTTGGAGTCGAGGGAAGTTTCCTTGCATCCCAAGACCAAAGAAAACAAAAAAAAAATTACAGGAAAGGTAAATTTTAGTATTTTTTTGAAACAGGAACTTTAGAGTTTTAAAAATAAGGTAGAGCTTACTAGTGGTTATTTGTTATTTTATTGGTGTTTTTTTTATTCTTTTATTAGCTTCTCCTTGTTATTTTAGATAAATTAGTTATTATTCCTTTTTTAGTGGCTATTTGTTCTTTTTATCAATAGATATTTATTCCTTTATCCATTTCTATTTATTCTTTTAGTTAAATTAGTTGTTTTTTCTTTTATCAGTAATTGTTTGTCTTTTTATCAGTTATTGATGCTTGTTTAGGTAAACTAGTTATTCGTTCTTTGATTAAGTAGTTTTTTTGTCATTTTACTAGTATTTATTTATTCTTTTATAAGTTTCACCTTGTGTTTTAGCTAAACTAGATGTTTGTTTTTTTATTAGTAGTTTTTTGTTATTTTATTATTTTTTGTTCTTTTATTAGTTTCTACTTGCTGCTTTAGACAAATTAGTTTTTTATTCTTTTATTAGTATTTATTTATCCTTTTATTAAAAGCTACTTGTTCTTTTAGATAAACTAGCTATTTATTCTTTATTAAGTAGTTATTGGTTTTTTACTAGTAGTTGTTTATTCTTTTATCAAGTCTTGCATGTTCTTTTACTAGTTGTTTGTTCTTTTATTACTAGTTATTTGTTATTTTATTAGTACTTACTTGTTATTTTACCAGTAGTTGTTTGTTCTTTTATCATTAGTTATTTGTTCTTTTATTAGTACTTACTTGTTCTTTTACTAGTAGTTGTTTGTTTTTTTATAAGTTTCTAGTTGTTATTTTAGATAAACTAGTTTTTTAAATAGTAGTTATTTATTATTTTATTACTATCTATTCATTCTTTTATCAATATATATTTGTTCTTTTATTAGTTTATATTTATTGTTTATTGATTCATGTTTGTTCTTTTCATCACCTCCTACTTGCTCTTTTTGAGAGACTAGTTGTTCTCTTATTAGTAGCTATTTTTTGTTTTGGGTTAACTTCTTGTTCTTTTATCTTTTATTTCTTATTCTTTTTTTTTTTATGCTGTGAATGAGTCCCTTAGTCGAAGAAATGAGTTGCAGTCAAACCAAAGAATCAAAAATTATGACAACTCTTGTCTGACTATTATTGGTTTTAGGTGGAAAATGCTCTCAAATCCCACTTCAATGATAGATTATTTTTATACTTCATTCTTATAACTTTTTTTATTAACATTTTTTTGGTAGTTTACTACACAAACAAGAAATTTATTGTCTTGATTTTCATCATCTTTTAGTTTTTTTCTCTTTTTGATTGAAAAAATGAAAAAGACAATTTCAACATCTTTAATTTAGTTTATTTTTTTTAATAATAAGAAAAAAAAACTACTTCAGTCCCAAATTCTTTTGCACGATTTATGTTTTTTTACTTAAGTTTGGCTTAAATTTATTTATATTAATATTTTTTAAAAAATTATATTAAAACTTATAAGTTTTGTAGTTTCTAAATATAATTTTTTAAAAAAAATTAGCAAATATTAATATAAATAAATTTAAGTCAAACTTAAGTTAGAAATTGAATTGGTGCAAAGAATATGAAACAAATGAAGTAACTAATAAAAAGACATCTAGTTTATTTGAAAGAACAAACATGAACTAGTAAAAGAACAAATATCTACTGATAAAAAAATAAATAACTAAGTGCTAGCAATCTAGCTTAAAGAAAGGAACAAATAACAAAAAAGATAATTTTTTTTGGAGTTACTTGGACAAATCTTATTGATTAGCTAACCTAAAGCTAGTGAAAAGAAAAATAAAATGACGGGATAAAATGAAAAAAAAATAATGAGAAAAGAAGAAAACAAAAAAATTGGATCAAATAAATGATGGAGAAGGGGGCAGATCTTATTGATTAGTCAATGTGAAGCTAGAGAAAAGAAAAATAAAAATGATAGGGTAGGAAGGAGAAAAAAAAAGTTACAGCAAACAAAAAAAAGGGAGATGTTGCTAACTCCAGCCCTTAACTTAACCCATTTGTTTTATCTACCTGACCTGCACCCGGTGTTTGTTTGATAGAAGAAGACTTAACTTATTTATATAGAAATCATGTATTTGTCCTGATGTACAAGTGCGCTAGGTACGTACACACAAGAATATGTGTGTTCCCAATCATGCTTGCAACTAATAACTCATTTTCCCATCAGAATTTCATTTTGTTCATGAAAAATATCAACTTGATTAAAGAAGAAAATATTCAAAACTCCTATTCTGAAAAAATGTAAATAAATTAATTCAATAGATTTGTTTCACAAAGTCATAGATATCTTTAGCATTCTAAATAGGAATCCTAGTAGAGAAAAAGATAAAATGGCTGACAAAAAAATTTACAGGTGCAGTAACCAATAGCTTATTTATGGTAATGCTGTACGGATTATGAGGATGATTACTACTCAAGCTATTTTGATCATGATTCACAAGCAGTTTTTCTAAGGAAAGGTCTTTGGCAATTATAAGACCTACTTTGTTCCAACTTTAGTAGCTTAGTATATAAACACTTGCTCCAATGGAGCATAAAAAAACCCATTCTATTGAGGCAGGTCAGGTTGAATATTTACAGAAGTATATAAAAACTAAGGAGCTCTGTTATTTTAACAAACCTACCCCTGCTCCAACTTGAGTACATTAATTAGTATATAAAAACTTGCTCCAATGGAGTGGGTGGATTTGAATAAAAAAACCCATTCTATTGAGGCAGGTCAATGCATGGAAGCTCCACCGAACCAGAGGTGGTGATGATAGGCCTCACAACATCTTCTCTAAAGCTCGTTAAGAACTTCAAAGGAGAGGAGCTCAAGAAACTGTAGGCAGACAAGGTGTGCAGCCAAAATGCAGTGGAAGTGCCTGTGAAACAATTAACATAATGACTTTGTTTGGCATTAGCATCAGTGATTAGCATTGGAGTTTTTAAAAAACTATTAGTAGCTTTTAATTTTTACCTTCAGTGATTTCATCTTTATAGTTAATAAATTATCTAAAACTCTAACGATAATTATAAAAACTATTTCCAAACAAGGCTAATACTAGTTATATGGGCTTGTATTTCATCTACAAGGAAAAGGGAAATGATCTCACTTCGAGGGTTTAGGCCTTCAACCCATAAGGTGATTTTTTTGTATATCACAGTTCTACTAGTAGCAACAATAGCAAAAACATATTCAAAAGGAAGCCATTGAATATAAAAAATTATCTCTTTAGTTTTTTTAACTTCGTAATAAGTACTTCTTGGTGAAAAAATATTTTAAGCATTTTAATAAGATGTATGGATAATATGAACATATATCTAATTAGACATAGTTGCTATTTTACAATTTTACCCTCAAATTTATCCCTCCTCAAACGCTCTCTCTCTCTCTCTCTTCTTCACAAAATCCAATTAATTTGCCAGATCTAACTTCAAATTGAGGAGCCATTTTTTCCAGCGATAGGAACATTTGCACCGTGCGAGTGATGGCAGGCCGAGCAACACCACCAAGGACCAATGAGAAATGAATGGCATTGCGATGAAGCCACGAACGCCAAGGAAGCCGAGGAACCATAAGCGGCAAGGTCGAGGAATGCCAAAGACTGAGCAACGGCAAAGAAATCAACAAACGAACGGGGATTTCAAGATGTGGAATGACAAGAAATGATGATGTGAGGAAACTGAGGAGCCACTAACGGCAAGGCGAGGGGAACGATAAGGCAAGGCTGATGAGGCAAACGGGCGAGGGGAATGGGTGGGGAGGGAGGGTGGGCTGGGGGGAGAGTGGCTGAGGGCGGCTGCTTTAGAGGGAAGCAGGGCTGCAGAGAAGAGATGAAAGGGAGGAGATGGAGAAGAGACATTGAGCAGATGAAAGACTTTTTTGTTTTCCAAAAAGACACTTTTATATTGCACATTAGACATTTTTAAATATTTATTTAGATATTTTTTATTCATTGATTCATATACTTTTATTTAAACAATTTTTAAAATTTTTAGATACTTTTGCATTTTTATTTTACATCTTTAGTCAGACACCCTTTTTAATTATTTCAGACACTTATTTTCTAAATATAACAAATTGTTCATAAGTTATACAGTAAGATATTTTTACATATTTCTTTGAACATTTTTTTAATATTTAATCAAATACTTCTTCTTATTGGTTTATACACTTTTTTTGTTACTTTCAAACAGTTATTTTCTGAAGATAACAAATTATTCACAAGTTGTTTCAGACATTTTTTGTTTAGACACTTTTACATATTCAATCGAACATTTATTCTTATATCTTAAGACACTTTTAATTGCACATTATAATAAATTATTTTTATATTACTTTGCAAACACTTCCATATACTGTATTAGACACATTTACATTTTACTGTAGACACTTTTGTAAATTGGAAGCAACGAGCTATGCGACCCGAATGCAACGATTGATGCAATTGGGCAAGCAACAACACTGAGATCTTGAGGTGATCGATGACGTACGATTCGGATGCGAGCGGCAATATGATCCGAAGGCAATAGGTGACAAGTGACGATGAGATCCGGAGGCAAATGACTGTGAGATCTAGAAAAAATGATGACGACAAGATCTAGAGGCAATGACAGTCCATCGGCGAAGGTACGGAGGCAAACGCAGCAACAGTAACGAGGTAGGCTTTTCGGAGGTGATGGTGAGTTTTAGTCTAAGAGTAAATTAGTTAATTTTTTTACTAATTTGTGGGCTATATATAGGAGAATTAAGAATATATTAGTATGCTTAATTAGACGTAAGTCTATAGTATAATAATTATTTAAGAAGTACTTAAAGCCTTGAACTACTAAAATTAATAAAATAATGGAAGATTACTGTATATTTTAATCACCCAAAATAATTTCGTACGCCAATAATAATGCAGTTTTGTATGGGTAAATGGCAACTATCGTCCCTAAACTATACTCATATTGCTTAATCGTCTCATAATTACCAATTATTGCACCGGTGATCCTCTAACTTTAAAATTATTGTAATAACGTCCTACCTTTATGTAGGACCATTAAGAAGTGATGAAAGTATGGAAAAAGTGATTAGTTAGTCCTAAAACTTAGCAAAATTTTTTATTTGAGTCCTTAAACTTTACAATTTTCAAAAAAATTTCTATTATCCATTATATCTACTTACACGTTTTCCCTTTCCTTTTCTCTTTTTCGCCCCCCGGATCTTGTTTCAATCAGACTACCTCCTCTGCTCTGCCTTCGATCAGACCACCTGATCCAATATACATGCACTAATCCAACTCTCCTTTGATCTGCAACAAACGGCATTGCCAATCTTGACCCAGATTGGCATGAAATTTACTGATTCAGCCCCATCCTTGCCCTGGCCATTGATTGTGGCACTAAACCTGCCTGTCCAACAGAGAGTTGATGCCTTTTGATTGAAGTCCGTCATAGCAGTGGCAGTACTTCCAAAAATTTCCGTCGATTAAAAAATTGCCATTTGAGATGACACATGAAAAACCCAAATAGAAAAATGAATGAAAAAGAAGCTTAGAAGAAAGGTTGGCTACCGTAAAAAACAATGTCCACCAGGCTAACCATGCTTTTGTGTGGAGCTTTTACAAAGTCATTGTTTCTGATTTTCCTTCTTTTTTTCCTTCGAATCATCCAAGCTTTAATTATTGAGATTAGGGAATTGGAAATAAAAGAATCAAAAAAGGGAAAAAAAACAACGAAATGAGATTTTGAATTTTCAGGTGGAAGAAATTTCACGAAATGGCGATTGATGTGAGGAAAACAAAAGAGAGGGTGAAGAAAGGAGTGGACATCGTGGAGGCGTTTATCTAGCGGGTTTTGGAGATGCTGCCTGCAAAGGTTCTGTTGAAGCTAAAGGTTCCATAAGACCTGAGGTTCTGGAGATTTTTGGTACGGAGTCTTGAGGCAGATGGGATTTTGTTCGGATTCCTGACGAGGTATGGTTTCATGGTGGCACATATGAAGGCGCTCTTTGATACCATCGGCCAACTATGGAAAGAGCAAAAGCTTTACTATTTAAGTTGGATAATTAGGACTGAACTAGAAAATAGTAAAGTTTTAGGACTCAAATACAAATTTTATTAAGTTTTAAGACTAATTGTGCACTTTCCCCCTTTTCAGTCACTTCTTAAGGGCCCAATAACGACAGAACATTAGAGGACGACCGTTAGGACAATCGATAATTGCAGGATGTTTAAGTAACATGGCTATAAGTTCAGGGATGATGGCTGCCATTTACCCATTATTGTATTTAGTTGGTTTGTTCCTATAACTAAAAATTGTGCTCCATGATTTGACCAATTGAAATAGGAGGCGCGGTACTCGGAAAGTATCCTACTGTGTAATCTATTGTAGATGATCACAACTAATTAAGCACAAAATACATTTATTGCAAAATATTAACAGCAGATTTTGTGTAATCTAAAATTTTTTTAGGTGTTTGATAAAAACAAACTGTGCAATTAAAATTTAATGTAAGTTGAAGCCTTTTTTGCAAAGCGTTCTTCACTGAAGTTTCTAGAAATGAATTTTATGAAGTCCGTTAGAAGAAATTTAGCAATTTGAAGTCTCTATTTTTTTTTTGTTAGGGAAAATTACAACCCCAGAATCTCCAATCCCCCCTCCCTCCCCCCCCCCCCCAAAATATTCGAAGAAATTTATTATTATCTCTTCCAGGTTTTCTCAAATCTACAGCTATTGTTCTATAATGACCATAAAAAACTTACAGTATCTAGAGTATCAGACAAAAAATTATTGACAAGAAAAGTATCTATTCAAACATAGAGGACTAATATATGATGATCTGCCAAATTTAAGGGACTAAGCATGACAACGTACAAAAGAAGATTAAGTTTTCTAACACTTAAAAAAAACATCATGCTCAATCATGATATTTGGCTAGATGCATTTCCTGATCGATAGTATTTTACGTTAGACATTTTAAGAACTGGTTAGAATGTTTTAACAGTTCAAATGAATGGTGGGATGTAAACCTGGGGATAGTAATATAGTTTCTCAAAATAAAATGGGGTAATTATCAGTAAGTAAACCTTTGGGGGGTTTTTTATAATTCCTCCTTTTTGTTTTTATTGCTTGTTAAATTCTAAAATTTTGGTATCAGATAGAAATAATTTAACAAATTTATTGATGCAAAATGCTAGCATTTTTGTCTACGTTTGGCATACTGAAGCATGCTGAAGGGCCACTCGTGTAACTAGTGGTGGACCCAGGATTTTAGGCTCCCCGGGGGGGGTAGGGGCAAAGCAGAGGTGAGACGTGAGACGAGCGACGATTAAAACCTAAGAAAAAAAATTATTTAAATAATTATTTATAAAAATTAAAATTTATAAAAAGTTATTTAAATAATTATTAGGTGTATATGGTATTAAAATAATATCTATTCTAAATAAAAATTAGTAAAATAATTACTTTGTTTTTATTAATAGTCACTAAAATAGCCTAGAGGGGAGAGAGAGGCATAGAGATGTTGAAAGAGGATGGTTTGGGATAAATATGCAATATTTCAGATGTTAGGTATAAATTTGCAATGAAAATTAAAGATTTAGCACTGTTTGCGCTATTTACCCTTTTATATTCTTCAGCCAGTTTGAGGGATAAAACAGATAACTGGTCCTTAATTTCTTCCAAAATCGCCAACCTAGTACCTTATATTTAAAACTCACAAAAGTCTAGGCTGGCAGTTTTTTGGATGGATATGCAATGTTTCAGAGGTTAGGTGAAGTTTTGTGATGAAAAGTAAAGATCTAGAACTTTTTTCGCAATTTACCCTTTTATATTCTTCAGCCAGTTTGGGGGGAAAAACACTTAACAGGTCCTTAATTTCTCACAAAATGACCAACTTAGTACCTCATATTTAAAAACTTACAAAATTTTCGGGGGGCAGGGAGTGGTAGTTCCGCCCCTGCGTGTAACATATGGATAGTTCAAGGAGCAATTTGCAATGTTTCTTGGTTAAGATATTACTTTGCAACAAAGAATTTAGCTAAGGGATCCTAGATGCTATTTAGCATTAAAAATAGATCCGACGGCAACTTCCACTATAGAATTCATGGAGATCAAATAGGAAATAGTACTCCGAATCATAGAACTCCATTTATTGAATTTTTTAAAAAAAATTAAGAGAAATAGATTGATCATCTTAATTTTATTACTCGGATCTAGAGATAGATGAATCGAAATCCCAATGCATGTAAACACAAATTGTCCAATGGCAGCAAGAATTTCTAGAAGGATTTAGAACATTTTGTTTATAAGCAAAAAAGCCATTTTCAAGTAGTGTTCGATCGATTATATCTTAATTAATATTCAAGTGATTGATTTAAAGTTATCAATAAATTATAATTTGTCTAAGTCACTTCTTTTTTTCTTTGTGAGTTTTGGGAATATTCTCCTTCATAGGAGTAAGATACCCATTCCTAGGTTTGAGATCTACATCTATGAATTGGAAGTTTCAAATGATCAACTCCAGTGGCGGAACCAGAATTTTTGGTTTGGGGGGGCAAGCCCGGAGGAGAGAGACGACGTCGCAGTTAAGTAAAGCTGTAAATTAGGACTAATTCACACTAATTCAAAGCTCAAGGAGCAAATCGTACAATTCAGAAACGTTTGAGGACTAATAGTGCATTTAGGCCATGTTAGAATATCCCTTTAATGTAGAGGAAATAACTACTCACTAGGTCCCTACTTTCTTCAGCGCCTACCTTATTGCCCCCCCATCTTTATATTTTTCCACAATATTTGGGGGGCAAAATGCACACACAATCCTTAACTTTTGACAAAATCATCAAATTACTACCCCATATTTACGTTTTTTCAAAATTTCCGGGGGGCAAAGGGTAGCTACGCCACTGATCAACTCATAATCGGTGTTAGAGTCAATAGGCCTCTCATTTATGGAAAGTTCATGTAAGGTTAAGTGGACTTAATCGGTTAATCTACGACAAGAATAAAAGCACATATTTTAGCAAAATTTATTGTAAATTTACATTTTTTTTACTTTAATTTTACATTTTTTTATTCAAGACCAACACGATCTGAAACTCAATATTATTTAGGTGTGATAATTCATTGATTGTAAAAATTCTATATTATTAAATTAAAAACTCATAAAAATTAAATAACATTGTAAAATTTTTATTCTGAATTAATTATACCTACCTAATATTTATTTTTAAATGACTTTTATTTTGACTAAAATAAATTTTTTAAAAAATAAACTATTTTAAATTAAATTAAGTTATTTTGACAATGTAGCACTCCAATCATAAACCGATTGTCCTTGTGAGTTTGGCCTGATGGCTAAATGACTGGGGACATTGGGTAGGTCAAGACTTTGACTCTGGCCTCTTCACTTTCTCCTCAAAAATGCCACAAAAAACCAATTCAGTTGCTCTCTGGGTAGTAGTGAAACTACGATGGTGTGGAAGGTGAAGCTTCCTCCACCCTTGGAGAATTTTCTAAATTTGTAGAATAGAGGTACTAATGGTAATTTTGCAAGGACTTATGAACCGGGTGTGATATTTTGCTCCCGAATGAAAGCATATAAATAGGGGGCAATATGGCAAACGAACAAAAATTTGGAGATTGTGTGTGTAATTCTTCCATAAGTAGAACGACGCCATTTTTTGGCCTCACTCCTTCCCTCACTAAACAACATCATCTCCTTTGTCACTTAGCTCCCTCCCTCAATTTCTTGCAAAACCCTCAAATCCCCAAATCCCTTAATGCCTCTTGTCGATGAGCACATATGTCCTCAACTCACGACTCCATCACACCACTCCCTACAAAAAATCCTAGTTCCAGCACTACCTCTAAGTCCCAAAAAAATTGGCATTCTCCTTCCCTTACTTAGAATATTAATAGCTCTTCCCTTTTAGACTTGTAAACATGCTTATGAGCACAAAAAAAGGTGGGGGGGGGGGGGGAATTAAAAAAAAACCTCTATTGTGGTTTGGCCTAACCTACACTTAGTCACCTCCATTTTCAAAAGCCTACACTTTACTCTTGCTTTCTTTACAGTATCTAACAACAACTTTTCAAACCTTAATTTAAATTATTTGATAACTACGTTCTAGTAATTTCAACATTTTTTAATTTTTTTCACAGCTAACAAACCTTTAAAAAATACTAAATTCATTTACATGAAGAAAAATGCATTTACAGGAAGAAAAAATTAATAATTTAAAATGTCCATTAACTATAAAAAATATTAGTGGAGTCAAAATTACTAAAAGATGACTATCATAAACTTTAAATTAGAATTTCAAAAATTGTTATCGGATAGTGTAAAAGTAACAAGAGGCAAAGTTTAGGTTCTCAAAAATAGATGGGCAAATTATAAGTTAAGGTAAACCTCAAAAGTTAATTGTAAATTTAGCTCTTGAGTTCAATTTTGGCCTCCCTACTCCTTACCAAAAAAATGTCATAAAAAACTAATCCAGTTTCCCTTTGGCAATGGTGGAACTGCTATGGCCAAGAGGTGTCGTCCCCCACCCCAAGAATTTTGAAAATGTGCAAAATAATGGCATGAAGCTGGTTATTTTGTAAGGGTGTGAAATTTTGCTCCCCAAATATGGTAGAAGAATATAAAGATGGAGCAGTATTGAATGCGGATGAAAATTTGAGAATTGCATGCATAATTCTACCTTAAGCAGTTGAAGTGCACTTTTCTTGTAAGTTGGCTTAGAATGACATCATTTTTTTGCCTCATTCTTTTTCCTCTCTAAATGACATCATCTTTTCCAATCACTTAATCTTCTTCTTCCATTTCTATGGAACCCTCAAATCCCCAAATTCCTAAATGTCTCTCGATTGCAACCAAATGTGTCCTCCACTCCATAGCTCTACCGCATCCCTCATGGTTACCATTGGCTCCTAAGTCACCACCGGCCTTGACTCCTGAACACAAAATCCTAATTTCACCACTGCCGTCGGATCATAAAAAGGTGGGCATTCCCCTTCATCTACTTAGAAGACTAATATTTCTTCACCTGTATACTTGTAGGTGCGCTTGTGAATGACAAAAAATATATATATATCATAAACCTGACAAGCGAAATTACGGATGTCTTACCACTAGGACCAAGTTCGATGTTTTAAAAGTCGGAGGAATGTTCACACTACCCAAAAGATCGATTCTTTCTTCCTAGCTACAACAAAAATGTCTCCAACTTTGACATTCGTTGTGGACTACTGGAGGTGCTTTCTCGATCTTTTCAGGAATTCATCCTTTTTTTTCGTCCCTCTGTCCAATTCCGAAATCTTTCGTGGGCAGGAAGGTCTATAAAGAGGACAACAGTGACACCTGGGATCGTTTGGACCGAAACTTCGGCAAATTCATGCAGTGGTTCCGGCTGCCAGAGAAAGCCAAGATGGAGGACATCAAGGCGGCCAAGGAGATTGGAGTGCTTACTATGACTGTTCCTAAAGCAGAGGTGCAGAATCCAACCATCAAATCTAGATCTCTCGATGAAATCAAGTAATTTCGTTCCAAAACTAGAATTTTGCTTTTGTTGATAATGTTAAGGATAGGAAAATTAGGAAGTTGAATCTGGCTTGTTAATGTAAGTTATGCGATCGGTAGAAAGATACATGAATCAAAATCCTGTTGCATCTAAATAGATATTGCCCAATGGTAGCAAGAATTTTTAGGACGATTTAGAACATTTGTTCATGACCAAAAGAGCCGTTTTCAAGTAGTATTCGACTTGATTGGTCTAAAGTACGGATGACAATTGGGTGGGTCGGATCATGTTTGGGTCAGGTCATTCAGGTTCAGGTTTAATCGAGTTAGCATATATTTGGGTCCAGGTTGGGTTCAGGTCGGGTTATTTGGGTTCGGGTTGATTTATGTTGAGTAGATTTCGGGTTCGGGTTGGATCAGACCAGGTTTATTTGGGTTCGGATCTAATTAAGTTAGGTTATCGGGTCTTATACCAAATTCAGTTTGATTGGCAGATTTACTCGGTTCACTGATGCATAAGTCAAAATTGCTAATTGATTCAATTTTTTAATTTTATTTTAATTAAAATTTAATTTAACTAGACATAAAAATAATATAAAATTTATGAATATATATTAGTATATAATTTATTTAATAAAATACTCCCTCTAGGTCAAGTTATTTGTAATATTCATTATTCAACAATTAATCTATGATTTTTTATTTTTAACATTTTAGTATATAAATGAAAAATGATTATATTAAATAATAAATAAAGACCTATAGTTTCTAAATATATACTTTTAAAATTTTTTCTAACAAATAATCTTCATCCATCCCATTTTCTTTACTTCATTTAACTTTTTTGACTAGTTTGATATGAATTTATTTATATTATTGTTTATTAAAAAATTAAAAAAATATATTTAAAAATTGTAGGTCTTGATTTATTATTCATGTATAAAATTGTTTATTTATATATTAAAATGTTGAAAACAAAAAATTATATATTAATTGTTAAAATATGAATGGTGCAAATAATTTGAGATATAAAGAGTAATATGAATAAATTCAATTCAAACTATTCAAAAAAGTCAAATATTTTAAAGAATATGGAACAGAATGGGTACTATAATTTCTAAAACCTAATTATTTTTATTTTTCTATCACTGTTTCACTAATCGTTTTCCATAGTTCTCACTCACTCGTTCTACTATTCAAAACAGATCAACAGAATGGAAGAAACTCATTCATATATATTAAATCATAATTTTTATAAAGTTTTTGTCGACAATATATTTTATATTGATTTAAGTTAAAAGCAGGTCTTGTCGGGTTTAGTTATAGGGTCATTTTGGGTTCAGGTCAAGTCGGGTTTGGGTTTTGGTTTTCTCGGGTTTCACTTTAGTCGAGTTCGAGTTCAGGTCGGGTTTGGATAGTTGACTTTTTTGGTCAAATTGGGTCAGGTCGGGCTTGGGTTCGGGTGGGTTGAGTCAAATTTTGCTATCTCTAGTCTAAAGTTATTGATAAAAATAATTTGTCTAAGTCACTTCTTTTTTTTATGTTTGTGAGATTAGGGAATGTCCCCCTTCATAGGTGTGAAATACCCATTCCTAGGTTTGAGATCTACATCTATGAATTGAAAGCTTCAAATGATCAACTCTTAATTGGTGCTTAGAATCAATAGGTCTTCAAATTGTTCATTGAAAATATTAGGGAAAGTTCATGTAAGGGTAAGCGGACTTAATCCAAGACAAGAACAAAACTACATATTTTAGCAAAATTTATTGTAAATTTACCGATTACCGATTACTTTTCATTCATTTTTTTCTTAAATCAACTTAATTCAAAATGACTTAATATTTTAATGTTTTTCTTACTTGGAACTAACACCATTTGAAAGTCAATGTTATTTAAATGTAATAATTCTTTAATTGTAAAATTTTTATATTGAATTAATTATAAATGAAATTTATTCCAAATAAAATAAATTTAAAAATAAAAATAAATTATTTTAAACTAAATTAACTTAAGTTATTTTGACAATATAGCACTTCAATCATAAATTGGACAAGTTTGTGGGTTAGGCCTGATACCTAAGCATTGGAGACGTTGGGGCAAGTTTAGAATTCAACTCTGGCTTCTCACTCACTCCCCTAAAAATATCACTCAAAGCTAGTTAAATTGTTCTCCAGGTAGTTTCGGAACTACTATAGCTTGAGGAGTGCAGCTCCCCCTCAAGAGTCTTGAAAATGTATAGAATTGTGGTATTAAGCTGATTATTTTGTAAAGAGTTATGAAAATAGTGAAATTTTGCTCCCCAATTATGGTGGAAGAATATAAAGATGATGGTAGTGTGGCATGCAAACAACAATTTGGGAATTGCATGCTTAATTCTCCACTAAGTAACTAATGTGCACATCCTCCCCTAAGTAAAGCAAAATCGTTTTTTAGCCTTACTCTTTCTCTCCTTAAACGCATTGTCTCTTTCAATCACTAAACTCCTTCCTTCAATTTGTCACAGAATCCTCAAATCCCTAACCTTCGAACTATCTTTTAATTGCGACATGTGTCCTCCACTTCATGGTTCCACCATATTTAGGGGTGTAGGAAATAGCCTAACCTGATGTTCGACCCGAAACCCGAGCTGAAATATTGGGTTAAGGTTAGGTTAGAAAGAAGGAAATTTGGCATTCAGGTTGACCCGAACCCGACCTAATATAAAGAAAGAAAAATCGGGTTGGTTAGAGTCCAACCCAAATCCATCCGAAATCCCTAACCCAACCTATTTCCACACCACCAACTATTTAAATCCCTAACCCAACCCATCCCAGCCCAACATTAAACTAACTCCATACCCAATAAAAAAACCCCAACGCAACCTAATTCTCTAAACCTATCTAACTAACCTAGTTTAGCCGCCTCCCGTCTATCTCCTTCTTCACTTCACCTTCTTCTTCTTTTGTTTCATGACTTTCATCTCAATCTCTTTATCTCTCCTGCCTCTCATCTAAATCTTCCTTGCCAGAGTCACCTTGCCTTCATCTGAATCTCTCTTACACCGTCATCCTGCCTCAACCGTTGCACTCACACACTCAGTTGTCCGTTGTCTTTGCGTCGTCGTCCTCCATGTTGTCCGTTCATTGTGCTATTTTCCTCCGCATCATTCCTCTATCTCCTCATCGTCCGTCCTTCACGTCATCGTCTATCTATTGTGTCGTCGTCCTTTGCATCATTTGTCCGTTGCCCTTCGAGTTGTCCTCCACCCTTTGCAACTAAGGAAATGGCTGTTGACAGTTAAGTATTAAGAAAATCCGATCCAACCAGACCCTAATCCTATATTTTCAGATTAGGTTCGGTTCGAGTTTTCCCTCCATTTTGGGTTGGTTCGGGTTGTCTTTTTCAGATCATGAGAGAGTCTATTTATTTTGGGTTTAGCCTGAAGCTTACTTAAAACTTGAAACTTGCATCCCTAACTGCACTACTAACACTCAGTCACCACCAACCCTCAATTCCTGGGCAAAAAAACCTAATTCCGCTACTCTCTCTAAGTCCCGAAATAACTAGCATTTCACCTCCCTTACCTAGAATACTAATACCTTTTTCCGATAATACTTTTAAGCATGCTTCTGAAGTATAAGCGAAATTAGTATTACCGACATCTTACGACTAGGACCAAGTTTGATGTTTTAATAGTTAAAGGACCTTTCACGTTGGCCAAATGATTGATTCTTTCTTCCGAGCTACAGTGAAAATTGAAAGAATTTAAGTGCACAACTGATGAACACTTTAATTCCCATGATATAAAAATAAATGCGGAAATTAAAGCGTATTTAGTTATTATAGAAGAACTGATTGATAGTCTCACTGATAAAAAAAAATGCCTCTTTAAGCATGTTGCGGAAAATGTAACTTGTTATGAACACCTAAGATCAAATATTTAATTAACTTGGAAATACAAGTAACTAAATATGTTGGTTCACACCTAAAACTTGACCATAATTCTTTTTTTGTGATAGAGAAGTGTGTAGGATGAAATAGAACAAATAGAGCCTTCAGAAATTATATTCACAACTTCCATATGCACAATTCTATTGTCGTTTGTTTATAGGGGATGAATTGACACTTATGGAGAGTCATAACCCTTCATAAAAGAGCCACAACTCTTCATAAAAAGTTATACTATTTTGCCAAGAGGTGCCTTTATCCACCCATAACTTCTTCCCTTAAAATAAGGCAACAACTATCCTTAGAATGGTTGCTTTGGTTCAACCATAGAGTTGAAGAGTTGTGTTTTTTTAAATCAAGGTCATAACCACATTTTAATAGTTGTTAAATTCGCCTAAAACATGACCATTCACTAAAATTCGTGTTATTTCACTAACCAGGGTAGTTATTGTGCATAACTACATTCCCAAGGGTCATATATATTGGGATAAACATATCTTTTCATCTAAAGGTCATATCCCTTCATAATATGAGTAGCTATGGGGTGGTTATTAAGCAATTATCTCATGTGTTAAGGTATATATATACACGTCACACAATCACCATATGCTAACTTCCTATTGGTTCTAATGTGATGACATATCGCCCATACGTGCCACATCATCCTAATTACTTAATTACCTCTAGTTAATTTTATAAGCAGCGATGTGAATTAATGTAACAATACCAACATATGGTGTGACCACACCAAGCAATTGTAAAACTCGTTATCTTAAAGCATCTATGGAATTTAGTAATCACTATTACGAACTAAATTCCAACAGCTCCTACTCACGTTAGATATACTTTATGGAACACAAGGATAATGGTTAAGGAGCACCTGAAACAAACTATGAAAAAAGAGAAACTAAAATATGCAAGTTTGGGCATGTGACCTTAGGTATGACAACAAATCTTCTCACTATGTAGTGGTTAAATAAACATAGAAAAATTGTTTTCACCACAAATCCTTGAAGTAATCAAAGATCCTTGAAAAAATCAAGGTTCATTAATGATATATATATCATTAATCATGCCTACATGCCTCAAGAGTTTGTTGATACATAACTTGGTTGCAACATGTCTCTATAAGTTTACTAATAAACTCTCTGTCATGTACCAAACTCGGGATGCATCCATTTTTAAAGTCACTTTATACTAGTACACTAAATAATACAATATTACATTAAGTACTGCTTATGAGCGTTTGTATTCAAGTATAGAAGGTATTGCATCAACTACTTGACTTGCAACACATGCAATCAAATTATAATTTACAACAATTTACAAACACATTATAAAGCCTTCCTATCGTACTTACTATATAGTAACTTAAAACCTAGTGATTACCTAATGAGAAACATATATGGCCACATTACCATAGCCATATGAAGCTCACCAAAGTAATACTATGATTTTAAATCATTAAATAGTAGTCAATAGTGAGTAGGGGCATAGCAAAAGAAACTCACACATAAGTAAAATATGAGAAAACTTACTTATTTCCTTTCTATGGTCAATTTAACAAGTCAAAAGACACACAAGATATGTACAAATGTCATGGTATGTGAGTGTACACAATCACAATGTTCGACAACCACTATTTAGGAGGTGTCTATCTCCTTCTTAAACATTGTTTGTGTGACTCCATGTTGACTCCCACTAGGAGCATATGTCCTTAATGAACCATCCAAGTGTCAAACTTCTCACATACAAGAAATTCACTTGGTCACATATGTTAGGATGTATGTGTGGGCATACAAACGCAGTGTGACTAACACCTTACCTTGATCTTAAAAACATTCAACCTATGTTTGGACATATATTTGGTTTTGTTTTTATATAAGCTATATATATGATGATATGTATGACACACATGTAATACAACCATCATATAATTACATGCACACATATGATAAACATGCGCTCCACATATGTAGTACGACTTATTACATCTCCATACTAAAAAAAAAGAGACACAAATATGAAGTTAATCCAACTAGTCAATTAAACTAACACTAACTTCATTTCCAGTTATTACACTTTAATAATTATATCATGGGCTTTATATTTTTATGAAATATGAACACCAATAATGCATAAACTACTACTAAGATAGTTTAATGGCAAAACTATCACCAAGATAGTGCTTAGCTTACATGAGTCACTAATGACTCTTATATTTCATGAAAATAAGCTACTTTGTATGGAAACAAGTAGCACACAAATAGATTACTTAAATAAAGCAACTTTTTTTTTACATAAAACAAGATGATATAACTAAATGTAGATATTTATTCATCTTTAAACTTCACAATATTTTAGCATAGTAATATTAACTTGATACCTTTTGTTGTTGTCTTATTACATCCGAATGATGTAATATGATATATATTGTATACTAATGTAGTTTCTAGGATTAATTCAAAATAAATACTTGAACTAATAATCTTGATCAACTTGGCTAACATTCATTCATGTACACCTCATGATGCATGTTAGACTTAAATGAAGAACTAATCCAAACTCTTCCATTCTAGAAGAAGGTGCTCAAGGGTTATAAGTAACAACCACAAGTTAGATTTGAAGTATAGCCCAAGAACAAAAATGGTTATTTTTACATTATCTCAAACCAAGTTTAAGATTGCATATAAAGTACTTTGAGACCTTAATCTCGAAGAATATTATACTATATAATCCGTAAACCATTTTTTCAATCCAAGGCCAAAAGTCATGAAAAATTATATGGTTTTCATGGAAACTTCCTAACCATTTAGGGAAGTTTGAGCTTGACATCTACTAGATGTATGCTCACATCTAAATCTAACTTTTGTTACTATAATGAACCAAGTGGATACAAATTTCATTAAAAATGTGAAGTTATGCACCTATTGATCTTTAACTTTTAGTTATAACCTCATTAAGCCCCATTATGTTCAGGATCAACTAATGATACTTAGAACTCAATGGCTCTCATGTACCCTCTTGGTCTAAATGGAAAATCATCAAAATTGGTGTCCAGATTATCTATTTATGGCAATTCTATATTTCTAATTTGGACAATTAAAGAGCCACTTTCATTTATGAAAGTTTAATTGATTTAACACTTATGCCAAATCAGTGGATTCAATATGAGGTGCATAACCTCATGCCCTAAACTCATTTCTTGATCACCTTGATCTTGCACTTATGCTAAATACAAAATCCATTAATATAACCAACATATAGTTTTGATAAGATACTAAATGATCAAGAACATGAAAGAACCAAATATCTTAGTGAGCCTTGGACCATTTCTTCTTGAAAGAAGAAATTCATAAGCTCTATGTATATTAAGGTGTCCAAATAAGAAAACTAAAATTAACATTTATAATCACTAGCCTCTTAGAGCTTAACTAAGATGACATCTTTTCAAGATTCAAGATTATGGTCCTCTACACATTTCATGTCCATTAACATTCTTCTTTAAATATTAATTTGTTACCTAGGAAGAAACATTTTCTTCCTCTTGGTACGTACAAGCTACAAGAGTGGCAATGACATTGAAATCAAACTTTTACAGTCCTTTGGATGTTAAAGTTTGTTAAGAGGGTCATTTAACCATATCATAATATGTATGGCTTTAACTAACATTGGAAGATATTTCATTCTAACTTTGTGAATGACCATGAACAAGATATTCTCTATAATAAGATATACTCAAATTAGAATATTTCTTATTCAAAAAGAATACATAATTCTTGCTAATTCTTTCTAACTTAGTTGGAATGTGTGCATACATCGGCTATCTTTATAACCATACACACACAACTTGAATCTTAATGATAATTACTTTATACTTATGATCAAATCATGAATACATGATCAGTCAAGTTCATATTCACACTCTGCGAAAATGTTAAGAATCAAGCACAAAAATTGTATCAAAATGCATAATGTCAATTTTAGATATTACTTAGTTCATCTATATCAAGACAATACCAAGTGTGCCTTCTCCTTAACTAAAATCAACAATTTTTCTTGGTAGTATAGTTATCTATTTGAACATCTCAAAATAGACTAACAAGTAAAAAATATCTTGATCTTGCACATTTGCATGATCATTTTGGCATTTGAAGGGTATTGAGTCCTCATGTTATAGGCTCACTTCCTGATGGTGATCATCAATCTAACTATCATAATTATAATCATGATGATTTTGATGACCAACTTCTTTATGTTCAATAAATGGTGGTAGCAACATATTTGTCATTGGCCTCAACTATTCCCATACAAAATAGGTTGAATCCAATGTTCCTTGAGCATTAGATCGTACAAATTCAAAACCTCTTCCAAGAAAAACGTTTTATAATAGAAAGTATGAAGTAAACTTTAAGTGATTGCATCTAGAATTTAATCTAGACTTGATGTTCATTGAACCTCAAAAGATTCTAAGTAAATTGCCTAAAAGACATGGCAATTGAAACATTCTCAAAACATGGCCAATCCTAGTTATTTCACACATCTGTGAAATAAATACATTTGTAAGGTCACTTTATAAAAAGAACCAAGTGAATCACTTATAACATACTAGTACTTTTTCTTAGCCTAAATATGCATTACCAGAATATCACTTTTGATATCCTAGTAAAAACTTACTAGAATTTATGGAAAAATTAGTCATTAAGACCATATGGTCATAATTTAAGAAACAATGAATTATTATCATTATCACTAAGATAAAACATCATGTATATAGGAAATTTACATGGCAAGCAAAATTTTTGCAAAGAATTTAAGAGAAATACAATCTCTTAAACTAAGTACATACTACATAACTAATGTGTATTTTTTTAATAAAAACTATCACATGGCCAACTCTTCATCTTCAAACTTAAACTTTCGTTCACCATAGACACATATGTCCTTACATATGGCCTTTTGAAAAATCATTCTCATGATAAATGTGAGTTTTGACCATTGAATCACTAATTCACAAAAAAATTTAATTCGGCCAAAATGTATATAGATTAAATATATTGTACAGCTTGAAGAGAATGAGAAGCTATGTACATTAGTCATTAAGCAACAATTTGCTTAGGTTTCTTTACAATCACAGACTAAACATTTGGTTTTTTTTTTTTTTTGCATTTGTCTTTCCCAAAAACTTAAAACATGATGATTAATAATTCCACTTCACTTAGCTCTCATTGAACATATTTGTGTGTGATAACTTCTTCATTATCATCAAGTTTCAAATCTAAACTTAGTTCATTGATAACTCTACTTATGAAATTAGAAATCTACAACATATAATAGTACATTACACTGTGCATATATTATCACAATAAGACAATTTCAAGAACAAGTAAAATAAAGCAACTTATCAATGTTAAAACAAACCAAAAACATGCGCATGCACATGTAATCAAATTTGTTTTGACAAGTTTTCGTTATTTTAGTTTAATATATATATATATATAGCCATTATTTACGTAAAGTCAATAATATAATCGAACAAAACATATATTTAAATCAGTATGCAAAAAGAAAAAACTTTTAAGGACACAAAGTTCAAAAAAATGCACAAATTGCATACACACAAGGCCGAATACACCAAAATGATCTATATGCTTATCTTTATAACTTTTGTTAATTTAACATACTTACTAAGTTTAAACATGCATATAGATTTCAAATTTAGTAACTAAAACTAAATCCTATCACATGGATTAAAGTTAAAGTTGATCATATTGGTTTCACATGCAAAAAAATTTCAGACAACCTAAGGCTATCTAAGGGAGCATGCATATTAAACCTATGAGCTCTGATACTAATTGTCACGGAACGGGGTCCCAATACCCCATTATTTCTTGGCTTGTAGGCCCTTAGGGATTATGAATCCCACTTAGTTACTATTGGCTAACTATTACTCGTCAGTATAAATTAAAACAATTTACGTGCAACTAGTTTCTTAGCCTACCCTGCAAAAGATATGCGTACTTTTGTCCTGGCAATGCAAACGAATAAGTAAACTATTTATTAAAAACATTTCTCGAGCATTTCATTTAAAACAAGCTTAAAGCGTGCCAAGACAGGGAAATGCTAGTTACTTCGGCTTCAAGTAATAGTCTGTGCATACTTAACACAACTAGCATGCACCCAAAAGTAACTGGATGGTTTTACATCACAATGTATTCTAATAGAGGCAATACCTTAGTACACAAGGTATTATATACATAGGACAAAAACTTAACTAAGATCATCTACTTGAGCCCCACCTTTGAGCTATCAAAGCTCCAAGTGCAAGCCCTTCCTTAGTCCTTGTGCACCACTTAGCGTCTACACTGTAAAGGCATAAAACTTAGTTAGTACATAGCTTAGTCCACAAGTAAACTTAGAATCATGAGGATTCTCAAGGAAGAATACCTGTAAAAGAGAAAGCTTAGGCCACAGCTATCATCTAGTTATTAGGCCCGAGGTTAGAACCTGCACAACAAACTTAAGGAAGTGAGTACATGAATGCACTCAATAAGGATCCCTTGGAGGACCTACAAAGAAGATAGCAGCAAACCAACATGCAACCATGACAAACAAGCAAACAGACAAGTGGTTAACCAACAAACAAACTCAAGCAATAACAACATGTAAGATATGCAATGCATGAATGTATGATATGAAATTCACATAACACTTGGGACTTCCTGCACACTAGGTGCCTTAAGCCTGCCGTGAGCTTAAACGGCGGAGGTACTTGAGACACTGGCCCTCGTATCCCGGGTACTTTACCTCCCATAAGTCCCACATACGGGTTCTAGAGTAGGTCGTCACCTCCTCTCAAACTTACCCTCCTTTACCCTTAATTTATTGTACAAGGTAGCCATCCAATGTGGTTTAACTAGCCAAACCCTTAGAGTTTAGCTTACAGCTCCGTAGTGGCTTGCTTACCAAACCAAATGGTTCAGTTGTGATCTACTTAGGTTTCCTTTTTATTGACCAAAGGTCTATGACATTCCTCTCGGCCAACAAAGAGTCTAAAAACTGACTTAATCCCTTTAGTGCTCACTTGGGAACTTAAGCACTTTAACTTCCTTAGCCACCATTACTTGCTCTTCCTGAACCACACCACTTAGCTACCACCTAAATAATGCATAATTCCTAACTTAGGAATGAGTTCTAGACCTAACCAAGGCTACGAAACATCTTAAATTAGCCTGGGGATGAAAACCGAGAGTTTGAGACACTTTAGGATGCCCAGAGCTTGGGGGGGGGGGGGGGGGGGGGGGGGAAAATGCCTTAGCGACGCGTCGCTAAAGGCATTGATGCTCAGGCAATTTTGGCATCTCTCGGTGATGCATCGCCAATTTGCGTCGCCGGTCGCCAAATGGCGTCGCCAATGCCTTTCCAGCATTGCGCGACAACATGGGATCTTGCACGAAACCTGCTCAAACTTTTTCATCACAAGCTTAAATCATATGGGTCTTGTTTCTAATTCATTCCCACACATAATACTACATTTCCATGCATTATTTAAGCTAGATTAACTTGAACCCTTAACCCAAACTCAGTCACAAAGCAAAAATCAAAGCACAAGCCCTCCTTAGCTCAACCAAGCTCTCTTGAGTTCCAATCCTAAAACCAATGTGATATGGCACCAATAACTTCAAACCAAGACCATTTCTAGCTATGGAAACAACTTAGAACCAGCCCATGAAAACCCAAGAAGCTTACCTAAGGTTTCAAGTCCAAAACAAGCATCAAAAAGCTAGATTGAAGCAAGAACACCAAAATGGAGCTTGAGGCTTCTTGTAAACACCTTGGAGCCTTCAAATTTGATGGAAAATTGCAGAAATGGGAAGCTTTGGAGCAAAAATTCTGGTGGGGAGAGGAAGCTACGAAATTTGGGGAAGGAAACAAATGGCAAGGGAAGTCAACTTACCCAAAAATATACTAACTCCCCCACTAAGGCACACTTCTTCCACTTTTGCTTCTTGACCCTTAAATTCTCATTTGTTTTAATTTGGTCACCAAACTCTCAACCAAAACCATCTTTCCTTTGTTCTAAAGGATGCCCAAGAGCCTCTTACACTTGGCCTCTTGGACACTTAGGCCACTTAAGACCTAAATGGCTCAAATAAACAATTAGTGCAACATTTTACCCAAATCCTTCAAAGACGGTTCTAATAGCTAGGATAACTAATGGCTTGACTTAACTAAGCCGAATTTCTTACATGACCCTAATTTCATCAAAATTATAGTCATGCTTCTTACTTGGGTCAAAATTACCATTTTGCCCCTTTTTGACTTTGAGGTGCCAAACCACACTTAGGAACTCACTTACTTAGTTAAGCTTGCCTTTCTTGCTTAACAAGGTGCTGTCCTGAGGTAATTAATTTTAAACACTTAAATAGACTAAAAATAAATACTTACTTGGTTAAAACTTAACAATAACTAGGAGAGCCGTCACACTAATGATGGAATTTAAATGCATAACTAATGAACACTTTAATTCCTATGATATAAAATAAATGTGGAAACTAAAGCGTACTTGATTATTACAGAAGAACCATTTGATAGTCTCATTGATAAAAAAATGCCTTTTTATGCATGTTGTGGAAGACGTAACTTGTTGCGAACACTTAAGATTAGATATTTAATTAACTTAGAAATACAAGTAACTAAATATGCTGGTTCACACCCAATACTTGACCATAATTCTCTTTTTTGAGACAGAGAAGTGTGTAGAGCGAAATAGAACAAGTAGAGCCTCCAAAAATTGTTTTCACAACTTCTACATATACAATTCTATTGCCCTCTATTTATAGAGGATGAATTAGCACCTATGGAGGGTGTGGTGGAACATGGCCCTGATTTGCTAACACTGGTGGGCTCTTTAGGAACTATGATCCCACTTAAGTTATAATTGGCTAGTTATTACTTATGAAGTATCTTAAATCATTACGTGTAACTAGTTATTTAGCCTACCATGCATAGAAAATATGCATGCATCATCTTAGCTATACAATAACAATTAAATAAAAACAACATTGAAAATAATGCTGGCAATTAATGAAAACACAATTCAAAACAACCAAGACATAAAATTTTATTTGCTTTAACTTCAAGTAACAATTATATGGATACATCTCAAACTTATATGCACCCAAATGCAACCCTAGTGTTATACACACCCATGGGTACTAGTAGAGGCAATCTCTTATATGAAAATAGCATACGTTTAAAAGAAGCAACATATATCTACTAAGATCTATCCTTAGCTCTTAACTCAAGCAAGCAAGCTTCAAGTGATGAGCCACACTTTCCTTGTACTCACTTAGCCTTAAACTGTAAGGTAAACACTTCGGTTAGTACTAGCTTATACTACAAGTAGCTTAAAAACATAAGATTTTCTCCACTTAGAGAGTACTTTCAAACCAATAAAACTTAGCCTTAACAGTAAGTCTAACTAGCCCGCTTAATATCTGCACAACACTTAAATGGTGAGTACTCTAAAATACTCAGTAAGGGATTCGACACCTGCAGGGGGAAACATATGTAAGCATGCAAAGCACAACAAACATATATATATATATATATATATATATATATATATATATATATATATATATATATATAACAAAAAAACCAAGCAATCAAATAACACAACAAACAATAAACAAAAGCAATTAATAAACAACAAAAAAAATGCAATGTAATGTATGGATGGATGAGCGAATGCACATATTTTGCACTTAGGACTTCCTTACACCCGAAGGTGTTCTTAACTGTCGTGGGCTCATACGGCTGGGGTACTTGGATACTGGCCCTCATATTCAATGCTAGCACTTGATTAAACCACATGAAGTCCTCTTTATAGGCGCCTTAAGTAAGTCGTCACTTATTTGACCTTGCCCGCCTTTTACGGGCTACTTAGAGTAAATCATCATTTACTCACCTCTTACACGTAACTTCCCCTTACTTGTTCTGCTGGTTAATTTAATTTAGTGGCCAAACTTCACCAAGGTCCCCTGAACTCGACTTGAACAACTTAATGGATTCACTTACCGAGCCCATCGATTTGATTAGGACTTCTTGGGCACTGCCCAATGCCCGAAGGAACTTGGCCTCTACCCTTTGGTCATCAAAGGTCCCGGACCCTTCTCAAGCCCCTTTCCAATGCCGGAGGTTCACGACTTCACCCCTTGGCCATTAGGGGACTCATACAATACTAAGTCCCTCTTTAATACCCTATTTGTGACTTAAGGTACCTTACTTATCCACTTTTCTTTAGCCCTCTTAACCACCCACTTACTACCTAATTATTGATGCATACTTAAATCTTAGAAGTACTTTTGAGCCATGTTAGGACACCAACTAAGCCTTAGAAATTGATTTGGGACACTTAGAAACAAGGTTGGTACAATTCAGGCACAATGCTATAGTATTACATATTGTGATGCGACAACATCATAATTTTATGAAAGTTGCTGGAATTGATGCAATAACACTAGAACAGCTGGTTTGACAGCATTGCACATTTTAGGCAGCCTTTTCTTCCTCTTTAGCTCAATACGATTGCATTAAAATAATCAATGCAACTGCATTAACCCCTAGAGCTACTTTTCTTCGCCCCTTTTCTCAGCCAATCACTTTTGGCTCATTTCAACTTACTCTCAAGTGTTCTAGCATAACTTATGCATCATTTAATCATGCCTTAACATAAATCCCTTGCCTTAAATTCAAGTTAAGCAAGATCTAAAGCAAGCCACACACAAGCACCATGTTGTACAATGGAGTTCCTTTGAGTTGCAAGCTTGAGTTCAACCAAATTAAGCACCAGGGGCACAAAATTAAGACCATTTATAACCATTTAACAACTTATAACTAACCCATAATGATCAAAGATGCTTACCTTAGGGTTTGAACCAGAAACTTGCAAGAACAACTTCAAATGCACCAATTCCACGAAAAATGAGCTAATGGCTTATTGGAATAGCTTTAGGACCTTCAATTTTCAAGAAATTTTCGGTAGATTGGGAGGTTTAAGGAGGAGCAGCTATGGAGAGTGGAGAGCTATGAAAATGGTGTGAAGAAGATGATGAATAGTGATGTTCATCTCTTCTTAAAATATCCAGACTACTCCACTTAGCCCATTTATCTCCTACTGGTCACTTTGGCCTTCAAATTTAACTTTTATTTACTTAGGCCACTTAAACCCTTCCTCCACAATCTTTCTTTGGTCCCATAGAAAGGTTTTTTTTACCCCCACACTTTGCCCTTAGGCCACTTAAGCCATTATAAGACATAATAGCTCAATTTCTCATTTAGTGCATTTTTAACCCTTAACTTCCACTTTTGGTTCAAAATGGCTAAAAACACTTATGGTCTTACCTTATTTATCTTAAAACACTTACATAAACTGAAATTATGGTCATACCACTAGCTTGGGCTAAAATTATCATTTTACCTTTTTCACCCTTTAGGTGCCAATTACACTTTTAAACTCAACTTAACCTTACTTAGCTTGTTTTTCTTGCATAATAAAACTTATTTGAGTAAAATAACTTGGGATTTACATACCTTGTATCCGAACTATGGGATGTACTTGGAGAGCCTTTGTAGAGGGTCATAATGCTTCATAAAAAGGCCATAACTCTTTATAAAAAATTGTACTACTTCGCCAAAAGGTATCTTTATCCACCCATAACTTCTTCCATTAAAATAAGACAATAACTACCCTTAAAAGGGATATGTTGCTTCGGCCATAAAGTCACAACTCTTTTAAGAGTTGTGCCTCTTTAAATCAAGGCCATAACCACCTTCTAAAGGTTGTTAAATTCGCCTAAAACATGACTCTTCACTAAAAGTCATTTTATTTCACTAACCAGGATAGTTATGGTGTATAACCACATTCCTAAATGTCACATATGTTGGGATAGGCATATCCTTTTGTCTAAATGTCATATCTCTTCATAATATGAGTAGTTATGGGGTGGTTATTAAGCAATTATCCCATGTGTTAAGGTATACATACACACATCACACAATCACCATATGCCAACTTCCTATTGGTTCCAATGTGATGACATGTCACACATATTTTCCACATCATTCTAACTTCTTAACTACCTCTAATTAACATTAGAAGCGGTGATGTGAGTTAATTTGACAACACCAACATATGGTGTGAACACACCAAGTAATTGTAAAACTCATATATCTTAGAGCATCTATAGAATTTAGTAATTACTCTTGTGAACTAAATTCCAACAAAAATGTCTCCAACTCCGACATTCTTTGGGAACCGCTGGAGCGGCTTTCTCGATCTCTTCAGGAATTCAATTTCCTTCTTCTTGTTCCCACTGTTTGTCCAGTTCTGAAATCTTTGTTCGTATAGACTGGCCAAAGAGAGTTACTGTAGGCCCATGTATTCAAGTGGGGAAATGAAGGTGCAGCAGAGGACCAACGCATGTGGTTCAGATTATTATGAGGAGGAAGGTCAATAACGAGGGCAAGAGCGACACTTAGCACTGTCTAGAGCAGAAGCTGCCAAACTCTAGCTTGTTCATGCTATGGTTCCGGCTACCGGAGAACACCAAGATAAAGGAAATCAAGGTGGCCAAGGTGATCAGAGTGTTTACTGTGACTATTCCTAAAGCTAAGGTGAAAAATCTTACCATTAAGTCTAGATCTGGCTAAAATAAAGTACTCCCTCCATCCCAAGTTTTCTGTTCCATTTATGTTTAGCGTGGAGTTTAAGAAATGATGAAAATGCATGCTTTTTCAATTATACCCATGTTTCTACCCTTTCCCTTCCCTCTTTCCTGTCTGCCACCTAACCTAGCAGCCACCATCGGTTGTCCGCCAGCTAACGCCGATCGCCGATCTCATGTCATTCCTTGTCTCACGCCGTCAACTCGATCTGTCACCTCGCCTCCATTGCCTCTGTCGCCCCGATCTCACCTCCAATCACATGTCGTTCCTGGTCTCACGCAGTTGACCTGATCTGTCACCATGTGTCTATTACCTTCGTCGGCCCAATCTTGCCTTCGTTATCTCTGTTGCCCGATCTCACTCCTCGCTTCGCCTCTGTTACCTCTGTTGCCCTATCTCACTCATCACCTCGCCTCTATTACCTCTGTGGTGCTGATCACACACCTCCATCGAGCCGATCACACACCTCACCCTGATCGCACACTTCTCGTCAACGATTCAACAAACAAGCAAAGTCCAAGACGAGCAAAACCGAAGAAGGAAGACAAGTAGACTAGACTTGCTCATCGATAGTGGGGTTACGGCCATGCTAGCAATCGGATTGCCAGTCGTCACCATGCTAGCTGTGGCCAAAAGGGAGATTGGAGTAAAGCTAAACAAAACAAAATGAAACAAGAAGAGTTGAAGGGGAGATGTATAATTGTAAAATTATCTGGTAAAACTTACTAAAAAGGAAAAAGTTGTAGAGAATTTGGGACGTCCTCAAATAACAAATGGAGCAGAAACCTAGGACGAAGGGAGTAATTTCGTTACAAAACTAGAATTTTGCTTTTGTTGATAATGTTAAGGACAGGGAAATTACGAAGTTGAGTCTGCCTTGTTAATGTAAGTTATGCAATCGGTTGTTGTCGGGCTTGGTTTCTTGGTTTTGGTCTGATCATGTTCTGTTACTTCTAGTTCTGAGTTTCGTCCCTTCAATATAACTTGTGAAAATCATCAATAAGAAAGAAAAATATATTCTTGTTTATTAGATGTGTTTCTTGAAACCATTTCCCCTCTGATATTGATATTCCGTACGGATTGGACGACATGCAAGCCAAGAGCTATGTAGAATATTTGTTCATAAAGCGGACCAAGTGTTGATTCTGGATTTTGGGTTTTGCGAGTCATGCTTCAAGTGTGGGTTGAACTTGAATTGAGATCAGGTCTTGCAATTTTCCTACCAAACTGTTGAGAGAATTGTAGGAGCTTCCGCCCTCTGCAACACCAAGCTCCATCTTGTTCTTTAAATTGCTTGCTCTTTCCCTGATCTCTTCTCCTTCAGTGCTAACCATTAGCCTTCTGATGGCTGTTTCTATTTCTTCTCTTTCCCCAGCACCTTTTAGTTCTAATCCCACCTTCCACACATGGCTAACATACCTCGCATTGACCTTCTGATCACCAAAACATGGTTTGCATATCATTGGGACCCCTTCACATATGCTCTCCAAGGTCGAATTCCATCCACAATGGGTGAAGAATCCTCCCACGGCTTCATGTGCCAGTACTTGCTCCTGGGGTGCCCATTTTGTGAGATGCCCTGTTCCTCGGATGGCTTTGAAGAAGCTTTCTGGTAAAGATTCGATCCACTCTGACCCCTCAACTGAGCCAGACCGAATTACCCAGAGGAAAGCCTGCTTGCTGTTGGCCAATCCCCATGCCATTTCAGTAAGCTCCCGCTTATCTGTGCAAGCTACACTTCCCATGCTTACATACAAAACTGAGTTTCTTGCTTGCCTGTTGAGCCACTCTATGCAGGCTGAGTCCTCTTTTATTTTGCCAGGAGAATTTGTAGCAAATTTGTGTGTGGGGCCTATTGCAAAAACTGGTATTTGAACTTCTTGCCTAAGCCTTTTCAGCAAGTGTTCTTCGAGGAAGCTGTTGGTGTTTAGAATGATGGCTGAGGAATTTCTTGTTTTCTTTGCCTCAGCTATCAATCTTATATAGTCTTCTAGTGTCCCTGTTGTTGTAAGTGGCAGATCCTTGAACCTGAGAGGATGAAGTCCGGGAACCAAGTCCTCTAGATTGGAATCTGCAGCCAAAAGCCAGTACTGTTATCAATTTAAGATACAGTGTAGCTTTCATATCAATTTACTAATGCAGAATCTACAGTTCAAGTATCAAGTATGAAGTTCTCATGGAAATATGAATTCCTCAAGCAGAAAATTTGCCACTACTCTTGGATTCATGAGATTCAATGCTTCTAGAGCGAATCGGATGTCTCCCTTATCGACATACCTGGGAAGGGGATGTGCCCTTCATTTATCAGTTGAAAGAGAGAAATGCGAGAAAAAAATGCAGCCACACTAGCAGTGCGCAGGATGATGCTCGGGAGCCCCAGATGATTAGCTACTGCTCCGGAGAAATACATGAGTTCGTCATAAATGATGCAGCTGATCTTACAGTCTGGCTCTTGTAGTTTCATCTGCTCATGCAAGCAACTGAGGAAAGCAGGTTCACAGTTTACGTTAAGCATCAATACAAGAGCTAGCAGTCCCGTGGTAGAAATCTGCAGCGCTGGAAAGTCAAATGGTATTTCAAGGAAATGAAAATCTGGGTGGTTTGAAGGATTAGGAGGGTTGATTTGGAAGTAAGCAACTGTGATCGAAAATCCCTTCAAGTAAAGGATGTAACCTAGCTGAAGCATCGGGTTTACGTGGCCATGGAAAGGAGCTGGGACTAGAACAAGCTGGTGCCGCCTGAGTCCTACGTCTTCCATGTCTTCTGCTTCTGCTTGGAAGTGAAGCCTGCAGAAATGAGTCCAATCAGGTTTTTATTCAAATTAATGGACTGGCTCTTTCATTTTCTTCATCAATTTTTAATTTTCTACCCTTTGGCTTTATCTTCCTGGGGACATTGATGACCCAAATGAAAAGGTAACAAAAGAAATCATGTCTGGAGCAGGCTTAAAATACTCTAAACATACAATAATACATTCAACATTGGCCACTGGGTTTTTATTTATGTACCATTTGGCTGTTTGAGATCAATATATGTGTGTAGGGACGTAATAATATATTGAGCAATAGCAAAGCAAGGTCTCAAATGATTTAATATAAATTTAGAATGATGCTATTGCTAATACTCAGGACGGGAATACTCAAAAGTTTGCCAAACTGGCTGCCTGGGGTGGAACCGAATAAAATAACTTTTTAAGACTTTAATAAGATAGAAATAAAAAAAAATTATTAGACTGTGATGGTGAGTTCTTTATGTGGCAAAAGTTTTTAAATGAAACTTTTGATTAAATTATATAAAAATATGTGATATAGGGACTTTTATGTGAATAAAATTTAGGGAAACTTACAATTACCGCTAAGAGTTACCTTAACCTACAGTTTGCTCCTTTTAATTTTTAAAACGTACACTTTGTCCCTGTCTCTTATATATTGTCCGATAATAACTTCTGAAACTATAATTTAAACTATACGACAGTCATCTTTCAGTAATTTTAATCTTTCTAACATTTTTTTATAGCTAATAGACATTTTAAGTTATTAGCTTTTTCTTTTTGTAAATGTGTTTTCTTTCTTATAAAGGCATATCAATATTTTCTAAAGGTCGGTTAGCTATGAGAAAAATATCAAAAATCTTAAAATTACTAGAACAAGGTTATCAGAGAGTTTAAATTAGGATTTTAGAAGTTGTTGTCAAACACTCCAAACCAAGCAAGGGGCAAAGTGTAGGTTTTTTAAAATAGAGAGGACAAAATGTAGGTTAGACCAAACCTCAATGGCATTTTTTGTAATTTTCGTAAAAGTTAATATAGATAATAATTTAGGGAAGATGATTTCATGGTGCTTTTATATATATACATTTTATAACTAAAAGCTTTCCTGCTCTCGCTTTATTTCGCCTAGGTTAAGACTTAAGACGATCCAAGTTGAGGCGCATTATTGTTCAAATGATTTCTGATAAATTTAGAATGATGCTATTGCTAATACTCAGGACGGGAATACTCAAAAGTTTGCCAAACTGGCTGCCTGGGGAGGAACCGAATAAAATAATTTTTTTTAAGACTTTAACAAGATAGAAATAAAAAAAATATATTAAAGGAATAGAAAATAAAAAATTATTAGATTGTGATGGTGAGTTTTTTATGTGGCAATAGTTTTTAAATAAATGAAAAATAAAAAAATTTGATTAAATTATATAAAAATATGTGATATAATGAATTTTATAAGAATAAAATTTAGGGAAACTTACAATTACCCCTTGAGATTTATGCTAACCTAGAGTTGATTTTTTAAAAATTACACTTTGCCCCATGTTTCTTATATATTGTCTCATAATAACTTCTGAAACTGTAATTTAAACTGTACGATCATCATCTTTCAGTAATTTTGATCTTTTCAATATTTTTTATAGTTAATAGAAATTTTAAATTATTAGTTTTTCCTTTTTTAAAATGTATTTTCCTTCTTATAAATGCATATCAATATTTTTTAAATGTCATTTAGCTGTGAAAAAATATCAAAAATCTTAAAAATACTGAAACATAGTTATCAGATAGTTTAAATTAGGATTTTAAAAGTTATTGTCAGACACTGCAAACATCACAGAGTAAAGTGCATGTTTTTCGTAATAAATGGGGCAACATATATATTAGACCAAACCACAGAAAGGGTTTTTATAATTTTTCCTAAAATTTAAAACCGATAGTAATTTAATGAAGATGCTTTTAGGGTGCTTTTATATATATACATTTTATAACTAAATGCTTTCCTACTCCCGCTTTATGTCATCTAGGTTAAGACGATCCAAGTTTCGGTGCATTACTGTTCAAATATTTTTCCCTATGTTTTGTTTGGACGTAATTGTGTCCTTTAGAAGCTTGGTCAACTTTATAAAAGACAATAGTTTTTTGGAGGACCTATATCGCTATTGTCCCTCTCTTTTTGGTGAAACGTGTTCTTAGTCCCTGAATTGTTTCAATTTACCATCTTTTAACCTAAATGTGTTCAGTTTGGCATTCTGGTCCCTGAACTTAATAACTATTTAACTATAGCCTTTTTATTTGAACTCTTGGTCCTTATTTTTTTATGAACTATTTTCTATAAAGTAAAACATTAGTCACCATAGTTTTTTTTTTAGTAAAATATTTTTTCTTTACCTTTATTAAGGCAATTGTTTGGCCTTTAATACCTAATTTTTTTTCCATTTTCTCTCATTGTCCGCAAACTATTTTTATTGCTCCTCTTCATTATTTTTTTCTCAAGAAAAACTTAGTCATTATGATTTATCCACTTTAGTTATGATTTTGTCTTATTCGGCTTTGGTCAATTTATTTATATTCTTTTCTTTTTGTCTTTATTAGGTTAATGGTTAAATCATTAATTTATTGACATAAATTAAACACAATTTGGTGTTTCAATCATATCTTTTATTATTGATAATTAAGTTTTGTAACTTGAGCCATATACTTAAAAAATTCTATGGTTTGATAAAGCAATTTTGCCCATAATTGCTAGTGTTGGCCTAAAGAACAAGCAAGAATGGGGTTAAACTCGTCGTTTCAAAAAAAAATTCAAAACAATTCTTTGTTGCCTTTAGTCAAGAAGCAAATAAAAGAGATTATGTAAACTTGCACTACACAGAAAACTCTACCATAAATGTTCTAGAATTTATTTTGAAAATATGTGATAAGCTTATACTTATTATATTTATTTCTCTCATATTTAGTATGTTTTAATATGTTTTAAATCTTAAAGATATATTTTGAGTATGTTTTGTATCTTAGAGCATATAAGGACTCAATTTATTGAAAGTGGATTTAATTGCAATTTTACAAGTTTTAATTTGGTTATGTTCTTTCAGGATTCTGATAGATTGATGATGTTAAAATAGAAAAATCATATCTTCAGCTACAGAGATCAGAATGTAGTGATTCTTGATTCATTGGAAAAATAACATCTAGAGCTACAAATCACATTTATACCATGAAACCCAATTTGCAAGTTAAGAGGGCCAAATTCAGCTTCAAAGTCGCGATTTACGAGTCATCGCTAGTTCAGAAGCTGTTGCGGTATTTTGGGCATATCTTTGGTTGTAGATGTCCGTTTTATGCGATTCAGGTGGTGTTTCGAAGCTAGAAAAGATATCTAGAACTTTCATGATTTGAGTTTTGAGTGATAATACCTATATAAAGGTATAATATCAGCTTGAAGTTGCTGTTGCTATTCTGGAGCTTTTGCTTGGCTGACAACTTTGAAACCTTCTAGTTATTTTGAATCTTTTTAATTGTTCGGGGTACTTTTATAACAATATAGAAAGTTTATGGAGTTTTTATGAGTTTAGCACACTAGGTTTTTTTTCTTTTGGTTTAAAAGCGTGGCCATCACCAACACCGGTTGTGAGAATTGATTTTACTTGCTTAAATGTTCTTTAAATTCAAGTATTTACTTCTTTATTATTCAGATTTATTACAATTAATTTTTTTGTTCTCGCTTGTTAGATTGATTATGCGATTGCAAATTTGCATGATTTTCTTTCAACCACTTAAATGAAAAATTCAATTAGAAGCAAGTGAATTAATTGAAGATTACTTTTATTTCTGGTTAGTTCATACCAAGAAGTAAGACAAGTTAAATTATTCAAGCTTTTGGATTGTTGCCTGGAATAAACTTTTTGGTTCATTGATCTTAATGCTGATTTTGAGATAATTAGAAATTGCTTTTCAATATCTTTTTACTCAAAATTAAAAAATTAATCTGAAGCTTTTTCTGGTTAATTTTACTGCTGAATTCCTTGGGTTCTTTTTAGCTTTAAAAAGAGTCATGTTTATTTGCTTGGATTGAAGAATTACTTTTCTTCGATGATCAATTGCGTAATTGAAATGGATAATCAACCCTGAACTGAGCGTTTTTAGTATTGGTTAATTTTATTTTGATTCTACAGTTAATTTAATTCAATATTCAATTCAAGAAACCCCCCTAACCTTTTATTTTAGTTTTCTAATATGAAGCTTTCAATTAAGAAATTTCTCTTGGGATTCGGCCTAGTTTTCACTGCTAGATTACAAATTTATTTATTCTGAGTTGTTAGAGATACTAGAATTATTTTTTGTGGTTTCGACGACCGACCAATATGCTTTGAACAAACTAAAGAAAAGGACAACAAAGGTTTGATAATTAGTGAACTGAAAAATACAATGTACACAAGAAAATGGAAGAAGAGAAAAGAAGAACTTGAACACCAATATTTTTATAGAGGTTTGGTCTCTTCTTTTGAGAGCCTACTCCTTCCCTCAAACTTATCATTTGAGAGTTTCATCTTCATTAAACAATTGCAATTGTATAAGACCTCACATGTAGCTTTATCTACCACCAACTCTCACTAGTTTTTCTAAAGGTTAACTAGAAATCTCACCTACACCATTTCCTTTACTAGTTTCCTAAACACTAACTAGAAACATCACTGACTCAATTTCACTAAATGGGGTTTACAAGGTTACAAACTCAAACAATAGTACTCTTTCTAGATATATAAGTGAAAGTACAATTTCTTGGCAATTCTTAAATTTAAGCTCTTTGAAAATGAACACCCAATTCGTTTTAACTTAAGCCAACTTAATTCAAAATAACTTATTTTTATGTTTACATCTTTTTTACCTAAAACTAATTTTATTTGAAAGTTAATATTATTTAGGTAAAATAACCCATTGATTGTAAAATTTTTATAATACTATTAATTTTTTATAAATTTTTCTTTTTTACACATTAAAAAAGAAAATTTCATAGAAATTTAATAACATGATAAAATTTTGTTTCAAATGGATTATTACACCTATATAATATTGGCTTTTAAATAAAATTGGTTTTAGGTGAAAAAGATTTAAAACCATTTTAATTAAGTTGACTTAAGTTAAAATGCATTTGGGTGTCTTTTCTACTTGCCAAGAGTTCTTCCCAAAGTATTTCTCTATGGTTTTATACTCATCTGGGATCCAAAGAGACATTAAAAAGCCATTAGGAAAGTCAGAAGTCCCTTGAAAAACTGCTGAATGTTGCTATCAATTTTAACAGGAAATCGCCTCTGTCGCCTAGTTTTCCCTTTCGGTCTAATATTGTCATCCAATGTTTGATCTCCAATGGCTAGATTGCAAACTAATGAGGTGTCAACACCCAACCCACATGGCAATTTGATATGGCACTAATTTAAAACTAATTTCCAAAGTTTTTTCAAACCGGAGAATCTCGTGCAAGTCTGAAATAAACTTTTTACCCGGTTGAAAAATTTTTACTCAAGTGATTTTTTTGTCCAGAACCAAAATGCTCTCAGGTTCGAAAGATTGCTTCAGTTTTAACACGTTGAAAAATTTTCACCCTATTGCAACTGTAGTTCCAGGTTTTTTTTTTCACTTATAGACTTCCAAATTTCAATGAATTCTGCACCAAAAAGATTTCTTCTTCCATAAGCAATGCTTGAATCACTAAAAATACTTGAAGTATACTTAAGAAACAATTTTTCTTCAAAAAATCAAAACTTTATCAACAAGAGACCAATGTATAAATCTTTAAATAGAGCATTAAAACACATAAAACAAATATATACTGTTATCATAAAAATTAACTAAATATGAGCCATGAGTGGAACAAATCCAACAATCTCTCTCTTTTTGTTGATGACAAAACAACCTTTCAAAAAGCATATCTAACATCCAAACAACAAATATAAACATTACTTCTCTCTCATTCATCAAATATTCTTCAATTCTATCTCTCCACTTTTTTGTCATAATAAAAAAGACACATAAATCATCAAAATAAATTATGAAAAATTCTCAAGCATGGTTACTACAACATGCAACAAACTTCCCCTTAATCAAGGCATACAAACTCTAAGGTACTTTTACAATAAACACATGTTCCTATTTACTTCAAGCATATAAAACATTTCTTTTAAATGAACAAAATAACCAACTATCAACTAATAGACTAGCAACATTATTAACATAAGATCATATTATCAAAACTATTGGAACAAATCCACAATGATCATGGTAACATCAAGCACATGACATATTTTCCAAATAATAATAATCAAATCATACTCATCAAGCAACATGTCATAACCAAATGGCTCAATGCATCAATAATTACCATTAACAAAAAAAAATCAACAATGTTACCACATTAGAGCTTTAATCTTGAGCATTTGTCATTATGCTCCAAGTTCCTTTCTTACAAGTGCTTAAAGTCTCATGTAGAATCATTCTTTGATTGCTCCATACTCTAGTACCCTATATGAGATTTTAAGCTTTGATTTTTTGTACCCAAATTTCTTTGGGTTCATGAGGGTTAGCTCTAATGTTTTTAGTTCCTTTTAGAACCCATACTAACTTGTAGCCAATAGGAACTTCTCCTTCTTTCAACATGCATTCATATGAATAATGACCTTTTCTACCACAAGCATAGTATGTTACAAATAACTACTCATGGATGATGAAAATGCACCAATAAACCTAATTCCAAATTTCTTTTCCTTAAGTAAAGAATCATAGCCTATACCCACTTTGTCATAAACACATTTTTTAGCACTAAGCAACAAATTGAGGTTTTCTTTACCTTTAACAAATTTAGACAAAGATTAGGTGAGATCAAAGTTCTCCTTTTTTAGTTCATCTCTTTCTTAGTCAAGGAACTATATAAGGTTTTCAATTCACCTACATATTTAGCAAGTTTTTTAGAATCCTTGTAAAAAGAATTGAAAGCATTTTGCAATTCTAAGCATTCACTACCTATGGATATGTATAAGCTAAAAAAGTCACTTGAGTAGTTGTTTACCTTATCTTCCTCATTTGCCATAAGACATGGATGAGAGTGACTTTGATTTGTTGAGAAGGCATTATCTTTATCTATCATTAAGCACAAGTTGATATCTTTACTTGAATCATTTGAAGTTGAACTTTCAATTGAAGATTGGTCACTATCACTCTATGTCCTAATGGCCTTTCCATTTTTCTTCATACTTCCTTTCTTTTGCTTCCTGTGCTTCTTTTTCTTATTCAATGGATAATCAAATTGTAGATATTGGGGCTCCTTGCAATTGTAAAAAATCATATCATTCTTCTTGTTCTCATCTTTTTCTCTCTTGAATTTCTTGTTTTTTTATTTCTAAAACATCTTGCTAAACTTCTTTGTTAAGAGAGCCTCATCAATCTCTCCATCTTCACTTGATGACGTGTTGTCTTCTTGAGTCTTCAAAGCCATTGATTTATTCTTCTTGATGAATTTTTCCTCAACTTGCTCCTTATTTCATAAGTCAACAATTTTCCAAATAGCTCATCCACATGCATGGTTTTGATGTTTCCTCCTTCATTGATGGCTTCAACTATGCTTTCCATGATGGAGGTAGGCTCCATAAGATTTTCCTTATCAACTCCTCATTTGTATATTCTTTCCCAAGCAACTTGAACGGTGTGAGGATTTCATTGAACCTTCTAAACATTTCTTGGATGTTTTCATTTGGTTCCATAGTAAACAACTCATATGCATTCACAAGCATATGTATCTTGGCATCTTTTACTTAAGTGGTTCATTCATAAGTCACCAAATTAAATATATCTAGGGTAAGTGCACAATAAATAATATTCATTGCCCTTGCATTCATAGTGCACATAAGATCATCCTCCGGTTTATATTTCATTTGATCTTTTGGCACTTGATTTCTATCAACCATTTTTGTAAAAATCCTAGAACCATCCTTAATGATCCTAAAAAAAGCATGATCAATTGCTTGTATATGAATCTCCATTCTAGTTTTCCACCAATTAAAGTTTGTAGAGTCAAACAAAGGTGGCCTAGATGGGTTTTGCTCCTCAAGATGTATACTAATGGTTGCCATAGATCTTTTAGCCTAAAGATCGTTAGATTTTGAAAAAACACAACTACTAGCTCCGATACCAATGGTTGGCCTAAGGAGTAACCAATAAGAGGGTGAATTGGTTGCTTTCAAAAATTTTCTCAAAATAATTCTTTGTTGCCTTTAGTCAAAAAGTAAATAAAAGAGTTTATGCAAACTTGCATTACTCAGAAAACTTTACCACAAATTTCCTAGAATTTATTTTGAAAATATGCTTTGAACAAACTCAAGAAAAGGGCAACAAAGGTTTGATAATCAATGAACCAAAAAATACAAAGTAGACAAGAAATGGAGGAATATAAAGGAAGAGTTTAAACATTAATATTTTTATAGAGGTTCGGTCTCTCCACTTGAAAGCCTACTCCTCTCCTTAAGCTTATCACTTGAGAGTTTCTTCTTTACTAAATAATTACAATTGTACAAGACCTCATACTCTTTGGTAGCTTTCTCTACTATTAACTCTCACTAGTTTTCCTAGAACCTAACTAGAAACATCACTAATACCCTTTCCCTTACTAGTTTTCCTAGAGGCTAACTAGGAACCTCACCAATTCAATTTCACCAAATGGTGTTTACAAGCTCTTAAACAATAGTACTCTTGCTAGATATATAAGTGAAAGTATAATTTCTTAGGAATTCTCAAATTTAAGCTTTTTGAAGATGAATTTTCTTTTCTAGTTGCCAAGAGTTCTTTGCAAAGTGTTTCTCTATGTTTTTATACTCATTTGGGAGCCAAAAAAGATGTTGAAGAGCTATTAGGAAGGTCAGAAAAGTCCCCTAAAAAAATGATGAACGTTGCTGTCAATTTTGACAGGAAATCGCAATCTATCGCCTAGTTTCACCCAGATGAAAACTCACTTTGTTGAAATTTTGATCTCATATCATCACCCAAGATTTGATTTCTAACGGCTAGATTACTAATTAATGAGGCGTCAGCACCCAACCCATATGGCAATCTAACGTGGCACGAATTTAAAACAAATTTCCAAAGTAATTTTGCACCGGAGAATCGCGCACAAGTCTAAAATGAATTTTTCACTCGGTTGAAAAATTTTCACTCTAGTGATTTTTTTGTATAAAACAAAAATGCTCTCAGGTTCAAAAAACTGCTCCAGGTTCAACACATTGAAAAATTTTCACCTTGTTAAAACGGTAGCTCCAGGTTTTTTTCACTTCTGAACTTCTAAACTTCAACAAATTTTTCACCAAATAGATTTCTTTTTTCATAAGCAATGCTTAAATCACTAAAAATACTTGAAATATACTTAAGAAACAATTCTCCTTCCAAAAATCAAAACTTTATCAACAAAAGACCAATGTATAAATCTTTAAATAAAGCCTTAAAACACAAAAAACAAATATATTTTGTTATCATCAAATTTAACTAAATATGAGCCATGAGTAGAAAAAATCCAACAGTTAAAGTTAAAACTAAGTTATTATAGATAAATTTCTACTTAATATTAAGAATTGAAATATAAATTGATAAGAGATATAGTTTTTTTTGTGAATTATTTTTTAATAACAAAAAAATATCCTTGGTCTCAAAGCATGTGTGATGTTTTGTATCATAGTCTTATGTTGTGATTATAATTATTCATTTTATTGATAATAATGCAACACAAACTTAAAATTGAAATAAAATAAAATTTTAATTGATTAAAATTTATGAGTGAAAATTTTTAATTATTTATAATTTAGATTTCTTTTTAATGCTAAATTCATTATAAAAAATACACGCTATAATCTCAAACTGACATAACCTCGTTAAGTGTCTAAATCTATCATTGAGTAGTTTTCTGGTGAAGTATCATCAGAATTTACAACCGTGCAATTTATTTATTTATTTTTGTTTTTATTATTATTTTTTTTCTTCACAAACCAAGGGAACTCTACCTTGCCCCTAACACCATAATATTTATTTATTTGTTTATTTATTTATTGGTTACTTAGAATATTATAAGACAGGTTGGATAGAACTTCTTATCCCAAATCTAACTAGTCTAAAGGGACAAATTTGCCTAAATATTTGAGAGACTAAATGAAATGAAAATGTCAAATGTGGCACAATGCCCTCAAGATTTTGAAAAATATACAAAAGATCCTGATAATCCTTATGTTCATTCACAGTCTGACACCTTTCATAATTTATGGTTTCCTGGTTGTTCATTGTCTACCTTTTTCAGCACCAACTAGGGATGCTAAGGCTCCCCCTTCTGTGTAATATGGATCCAATACTAATTTGGGGGCTTTTTTTGTTGTTTGTTGAACAAGCCACAAAGGGAGCTCATGGGGTTTCTAGCAAGGAGGCTCAATTTGGAAAGCCTAAAGCTCATGCAAAAAGATATAGATGGATCCCCAACCTTTTGGATTTCCTGCAACCAAAGGCTGTGAGCCATTTGAGGTTTATTTTTAGGCTCATGAGGGCGTGTTGAATAACCTATAATTCATAGAAAGTGAGCAAGATCCATCATTGACAATGACTCTACCTATCAAAGACTACTGGAGAGGCTTGCCCTTCCCTAGGACCATTCCCTTTTGGAGGAGTACTAGGTTTCTCCCCTTACATGCATAAGATGTAGGGATCCAGCCCTTTTTAGGGTAAGTGTAGTATATCCTATTTTTCTTATCCCTTTTGTGAGCATCTTCACTAATCAGGCCTCTTTGGGTATACTGCCATAATGCTAGACTAGATGGCCATCGGAGTGGAGTCTCTAAAAAGGATCAACCGCACATTGATCAAGCAGAGCAAATAGCTCTTGAACTATGTTAAAAAGTTGATCCTAAAGGTCGATGCTTTGGAGGATAAGAAGAAGGCTTTCAAGGAGAGGTATTAGGCATAGGAAAACCGCCTTCTACCCCTTTTTCTACCTATGAGGAGCCCTAAAAGAGGGTAGAAATGCTAGAAGCTGAGAATATGGCCTCCAGGAAAAAGTAAGGTGAGCCAAGGATAAGGCTAAATGGAAACTCATACAAAAGTACTTCAATGGCTTCGCTTGGTGCCACTATCAGGTGGAGAAAACTCAAAACCTAGGTTAAACTTGTCTTACTTGGACACCTTCCATGAAGCTCTTGCCTATCGAGAATCCTGGTATCATGAAGAAAGGCTTGGTCTGAAAGTCTAGGAGTTCATTAAGTATGGTGGCCTAGATGCTCTTCCTCCAAAGACTATGTTCCCTCCACCATAGGGTGGCATGTTGCTAAGTTTTATAAACTATCATTTTTTTTATAGGTCTTTGTTGTAAGAACCTCTAGGGGAGTTTTGAGAGAATTATCATGGCAAAGAAAATTTATGTCACAAATTTCTTTTTTCTTATCAAACTAACTCCCATGCTCATGGCCCATCGTGCGAGGCCACAAGAACCTTGCATTCTCCTAACTGAAAACCTTCTGCTTGTCACCTTAGTTTTTATGGTACTTGTGGAATGCTGCCATATACTTTGGGGATTTATAGTCCATGAGGCCAATGTCCAATGCCAAGGGTTTTCTAGGCCGCACATGGAATTGGACATCTAGAGGCCAAGGAATCTTAAAGGCCATCATACATCTAAAGGCCAAGGATTCTCAGAGGCCATAACCAAAATTATATATCCAAAGGCTAAGAAGTCATTAAGACCCTAATCTCTATGTCAGCGACCTTAATCTCGGTGTAAAGAACCCTAGTCCCAATACGAGCCAAAGGCCATGCTCGAAATCACAAATCTAGAGGCTGAGTGTGACAACTATCCTAGTCAACAATCTACTTTGATTGGGCAAGTATATTTAATTAAAGTGCTTTTTTTTAAATACCTTAAATTAGTTTCCTTTTAAGTAAGAAAAGCAAGCTAAGTAAGGTTGTGTTGAGTTCCTAAGTGCGAAATAACACCAAAGGGAAAAAAGGAAAATTTTAATTTTCACCTGAGTTAGTGGCATGACAGTAATTTTGATGAAATTAAGGTCATGTTAATATGTTTTACTAAATAGGTTAGACATAAGTTATTTTAATCATTAGAACCAAAAATGAAAGTTAAGGGACTAAAATGCACTAAGAATTTGGGCAATTATATTTTTTGATGGCTAAATGGCTTAATAGCAAAAGCTAGGGGCAAGAAAAGGAATTATTTATTGGAACCTAAGAGGAAAGGTTTGAGAAGCGAGTTGTGTCAAAAAAATAAATTAAAACTTGTTTTGAAATAAGAGAAAAAAATAAGGTTGGAAATGGTTGTGGGAGTAGGTGAAGATATTTATCATCTTCCTCCATTTATCATTTTTGTATCTCTCATTTTTCCATAGATCATTTGCATCATTTATTCAAAGTCTCACAAAATCCATGCAAAATTCAAGCCTCTAACTCATTTTTTGGTGGTTTTGGTGCTTTTGCTTTGTCTCTTAAAAGTTTTAGCTTGAAACCCTAAGGTAAGCTTTGTCCATGGGTTTAAGTTGGTTCTAAGCTTGAAATACGATCAAGGCTGATCTTAATTTAGTATTTGTGGTGCCCATTTTGCTTAGATTTAGGCTTAGAACTTAGGAGAAATAAGTTAAGCTTAAGTGAGCTTTGTGAGTCTTGGTTGCTTTCTTCTTGCCTTGTTTTGGATTTGAGGTAAAGGGTTAAGTTAATTCAAGTTGTATTGATGCATTTCATAATCGTTTTGATTGTTGAAAGTGTGATTTGGAGAGCCCAAGTCCTGTGGAACCATGAAAGCCAAGTTTGGAGGCAAAAAATCACAAAATGTCCATGGTGGGCGCAACTACAAGTGTGGTGCGATCACACCACCTAGTTGGTACAACTGCACTAATGGAGTGGTGGAGTGACTGTTAGTGTTGTGCCCAAAATCCAATCATGAAATGATTGTATTTTGCACATCGAGTCATAGTATTTTATTGAGACATTAATCCAGTAATTGTGTTTGTTGTATTGTTTCTGTATGACATAATCAAATGTAATTATAACCCTAGAATAATAGCATTCTTAAACATCTCTAGTATAATATTATTGGGGAGTGGATTATAATAATACATAAAGACTAGCATATATGGTGACTAATATGAGATATGTAATCTAAATATGAGTACAAGTTAGAGAACTTGTGTACTGGACTGACCCACCATGAGAACACTACATGGATCGTTATAAGAGTGTCATAAGTGATTCTCATAGTAATCATGATATATTTAGTCCTTTGACTTAAGGTCATCAAGGTTCCCTACATGAGAGTTACATACTTTGATACTTCTTTTGTTGCTTGTAACTGAGTGAATGTGAAGTTGGTCATTGGGTCACATATCATGCGAAGGGTTTTGTATAATCAAGATGGGATTTGTTCCTTCTATGTAACAAGAATGATATCTTTGGGCCCTTTGATAGAGTGAGACTAAGAGAATGCATTGCCATGCTCGAATGAGTTGATATACGATATCAATGTCACCAGTTTAAGTTAGTCTATTCGGCAACCAAGAAACCATAGATTGGGCTATACAAGAGTAACACATTCTATATCTCATGCTTAGTCTTAATATCTTGGACAAATGGACAATAGCATATACAGATAATGATTATAGAGATTTAGTCGAATTACCGACTATCTTGTCACTTAGGTAGTAATGATGTGACATTATTTATGATCATAAATATGATTTATGATCATTGGCAACATGGTATGAGCCTATTGGGTCACAAACATAGAGCCAATTTGATTATTTGAGTGCATGGGCCAAATTGTTTAGGTTTTGGTTTCATAATAATTTTGGATTAATAATTGGCCCAAAGGTTGAGCCATTCATAAAGCCCAAAATTAATCCTAATTGGATTAGCGTTTTAAAACCCATGAAGCTTGACAATTAAGTCTCACTAGATATACATCATATAGTGAAAATTTCACAACTCTTGCCCTAGTCTCCGTAAGGATGAAATCAAAAGGTTTTGAAAAGTTCCAGCCACACTATTTTCTTGTCATTCCTTAGAGGACGCAAGCTACCACTGCAAGTGTAAAAGGAACGCGTCTTTCGATACGTGGTAGGGGTGTGGTGATCCTAAGAGGCTCGTGTAGATACCGTAGAGAGCTTGAACACGTCAATTATTCAAGTTTGTGATTCGACTCAACAGTTGGGTGAAAGATCTCAACCAATTAGGTATAAAATTTTCGAACACCCGATTTATTCCATTTCACTTGGATCCTAGAGGGTTTTGGTTATCTTTCACTGCCTTTGTTTGGCTCCTGAAATTTTATAATAACCACACCAAGAAATGGTGAGACAACATCAAGCCCCCATGCCCACAAAAGCTCATTTCATGCCTTTTAAGAGTTCCTAATGGGTTTCCAAACACTTTCAAGGCCATGACATGCTCCAAATGAGTTCTTAAATCACTTCTATGATGTAATGTACATCAATTGAGTAGGGTAATTAAGTAGGTGGTTTAAGAGGGCCAAAAATGGTGGATAAGAAAACAATACCTTAAGGAGGAAGTAAGATGCTTAGTTAGAACTGACTGAGGTTCAGATTCTCTAAGGACCTAAGTATGGGGCCATGGAAACCAAGCATTGGAGTAGAACCTAAAGGAGTCCCAACCAAGCTAGGAAGCTTGGTAAATTCATCCACTAAAGGGGCCTGAGTCAAGTTTAAAGAACTTGGTGAAGTAAAGCCACTAAGGCGATTACCCTACACAATAAGCAAGAAAAAGATGAGTAAAAGATGATAGTGGTTGATGACTTATTCTAGGACTCGTAATTGGGACATAAGGGAGGTAAATGATCCAAAATATGTAGGCTAATGTCTCAAGTACCTCTGTCATTTGAGCTCATGCCAAGTCTAACACACATTAAGGTGTAAGGAATCCCAAGTATTGTATATTGCATATCATTCATACATGCGTTACATTTATTATTATTTTATTGTTTGTTGTTGTTTGTTGGATGCTTGGGTTTTTTCTTTTCATATATACATGCTTACTTGAGTTTTCTTGTAAGTACCAAGGAACCCCTTGCTAAGTATGATAACATACGCACTCCCTTAATCTAATTTATGTAGGTATTAACCTAGGCCTAACAACTAAGTGGGTAGTTGCGGGATAAGTTTCTCTCTTTTACAGATACTAATTTTACTTGGAACCTTGTGTTTCTAAGTTACTTATAAACTAAGCTAAGTTTTGTACTAACTAAGTATTTATGTCTTGTCAGTTAGAGGCTAAGAGTTGTACAAGAACAAGTAACAGCTTTGTAGTTACAGCTTGATAGCTCAAAGGTGGGAGCTCAGGTAAATGATCTTAATATTATCTTGCCATGTAAATAGAATACCTTGTGTAATAAGATATCACCTCTATTAGGATACATTGTGGTGTATGACACTTGTGTTACTTTTGGGTGCATGCTAAGGTTAAAGAGTGTGCACAAACTATTACTTAAAGCTTAAGTAACTACTGTTTTGTTGTCTTGGCATGCTATAAGTATGTTTCTAACTATATGCTCAAGTGAAGTTTTATCTACTTAGTTTATTTATTTAAACTGCATTGCCAAGACAAACACATGCATATCTTATTGTAGGGTAGGCTAAGTAACTAGTTACATATAAATTATTTTAATTTACCAATGAGTAAAAGTTAGCCAATTGTAACCAAATAGGCTCGCAATCCTTAGGAGCCTACAAGCTAATTAATTTAGGGCACTGAGACCCTATTTTGCAACACTAAAGGATCCTAAAGGCCATGCTTGGAATCATACATCTGGAGGCCAAGAATCCATTGAGGCATTAGTTTCTATATGAAAGACTTTGGTCTCAGTAAAGGCCCTAATCTTGATACGAGCAAGAGGCCATGTTTGGAATTGCACACCTAGAGGCCAAAGAATCTTAAAAGCCATGCCTAGAGTCATACATCAAGAGGCCAAAGACTTTTAAAGGCCACAACCGTTGAACCAACAACAAATCATCAAGACAAAACTTTCAAAATTTTTAAAATTTCATTATCTGTTGGGAGCAGAGTACATGAGTGTGCCTTTCCCATCTTATATGTGCAACTTTGACTCATGAGGGAACCAAAATTAACCAAATCTCCCAAGGGTCCATGTGGTCTCCCTCGGCTCGCTAGGGGTCCTTCCCTCCAAGTGTCATTGTTGTAGTCACCAGATTCCCTGTTGGCTTGCCCTCCACAGGCTCCGTGGCCCTTTCTTCAAAGGCCTCAAATGAATGCTCCTTGTCTTGCCTCCAGACTACCTTTGGACAACGGGAAGCCATCAGAAGGAACACCCTTCAATATTTCAGGTCCCTTAATCCAGGCTACTCCCTATACCTTAGTGCAACATTCCAATTATTAGTTTAAATTGAGAGTCAAGAATTTAGCAATCACTTTATAATTCTAATCTTATGAATGGTGCCTCTAGGCTAGTTGGCCCTTCTCTCCTTTCATCCATCTCAATCATCTGAATAGACTCTTTTTCTTTCCTTTGTTAAGGGCCATCGTCCTCAAAAGAACTATTTGGTCACAAAGGGTTATAAAAGATAGAATGAGTCCAACAAGAGCTTCAATGATGACGTAATAAAGATGGCCCCAACTAGAAAGTGGTGCCATGTTGTCTGTCGCTTATCCCTAGTGTTTGGTAAGCTCAAGCATAAGTTGTGGGGCAATATTTTTGGCCAAATCACTTACACACATACACACACACACACACAAAAAAAAGTTATTTATCCCACACTTAAGGGCATAATCATTTACTTCTCTTAGTGTCAGGGAGCACAAAGAAAGCAAATGTGTAAGGAATTTGAAGGTTTAGGTATGAGGAGTCTTCGACGTTCGATATTATTTTCACCATCGGTGCCGCGTTGCCATTTTCATCTTATTCAAGCCACTCTAAGGGTCCAGACCTTGGTTTCATCCCATGGTCCTTGGGGGCTAGCCATATAAGACTTTCATGTTAACTCTTCCAATATGTAGATTCTCGCATCTTCTTGTACAGTTGCAAAGGTTAGCATTAGCAAGCAGACATCTGTCCAGATATGGAACTGCACTTATGTCGGCTTCCCAATTATTACATTGTAAGCTGATGGCACGTCGAGGACCAAAAATGACTTCTTCTTTTGCAACTCTATAAGTTGGCCATATCATCGACGTGAAGGCAGTTCTCCTGATATGGAAGTGCTTTATGGTGTGGCTACAAATCACATTCACATTTTCTTCTCTGCCCACATAAATCCTCTTCACATCATAGTTAGCTATTCTAGCAGTGATCAGCAATGGGTCTATGTACAGTATCAGAATCCAAAATCCATCTTCCCTTTCAATGGTCCACCTTAAGTCCACCATCTCAACATGTGCGATCTCGTGCTCCTTCTTTTTACACCAGGCTAACCTTTAGATTACCATTATCATTTCAATTATTCCAATAGGTCCCACATAGTCTCGGTCTCATGCCTTAAGGAACCTTCCTCGATAGGCTCTATCTTCATGTCGTTCTTCATTTCAGTCCTCTTGATGGGGCTCTTATGCCCTTTATCTATTAAGGAGTCATTATGGACAAATTCTCATAGCTGGCATTCTAGTACCAATTCCTCCAGGAATGCCTTAAACTCCCTTCAATATCATGGTCATAATCTTTATATCACTTGTATTATTTTATCTTGTCTTTTAGGAATTGCATACTAGGCCATTTAGTTACCATGTTCCTTCATTTTAATACATACAGAATTTTTGTTTAGGTATCAAGGAAAGGTATGTACACAAAGCTTAATGCCCACTTCTTCCTATTAACCCCCTATTGTTTGCTTGATTGACCCTTTTATGTATCATTCTCTCCCGCTTATCAGTTGGCATCTTCTGCCTAGATGTATTGGTAGGCTGGATTGTAGAATTCTTCCATGTTTTATGCAAGGTTCTCCTGGATGGACTAGGAAAAGTGTGATTTTGGGAGGATGCTTTTGGTCAAAGCCAACAGCTTTATATCTGAGAAGAGGTTTAGAATCTGTAAGGCCTCCAAGTTGAATTGCCTTAAGTAGTCCTGTAGGGGCTCATTTCTCTCCTTTTGACACCCAGGAGTTGGTTTATCATCTTCCTAAAGGGATGGATCCCATAAATTATTGTACAAACTCCTATGATAGCTCATCAAATTAAGTAAACCTTTCTTTATTCAAAGTCCTGAACTAGGTGGAGCCTACCTCATAAATAATTAAATACATTACACATGATGATGTCAGTAGCCCTTTCCAGGCCCATAGTTGTAGTATAGCTCTATTGGTGATTGACCAAACTGGTTAATCCATCACAAGAAACGCTCTTTTAGTAGTCTGCACCCTTCTCCCAAGTGCCCTTCTTTTAGCCACTCCTCCATTTTATCTAGCCTCCGAAAATTAGTGTTGACGAATTCTAGCAAAACAATATACCTGATTGATCCAGTGATGATTATTTTTATGGCAGATGTTTGGTTTCTCTGATTCATTGATCAGGGCTAATACCTGATTCAGATTGATGTTTGACTGGATTTTTCAAGTTTTTAAGGCCGAGCAATTATCTAGAGTCTTTTCATGGTCTAAATTATTGGTTTTTCTATGAATGTAGGTCTTCGAATATCTGCAGAGCAAAAGCAGATATCTACACTTCCAATGCATTTGGCTGATGTACTGTCTGTAGGTGATGGAATGCATACCTTTGGTGATACATCTGGTACTTGTTTCCCCACCAGTTCTTTCCTCTGGTATATGAGGTTTGTCCTTTCTGATGATGTGAAAATCTCTATTACAGGCACGTACATGAAGGGCACTCCGCCATTGTCATCGAACAATGCTGGCAGTCAGGGAACACCAATACAGGTTAGGTCATTGACTGTTTTTTTCCTTAATTTTAAAAGTTTGAAAAATATAGTGCTTTGTGTATGTAGGTTCTCAATAATTAATGCTTTTGCAATTTCTTGGATCTGTAGTAGTTGGAATATTTGCATTTTACCTTGTTTTTGTTACAAAAATGTAAAATTAGACATAAATCTGTGTATATTGTTTTGCTAGAATTCTCAGCATATAACAATAACTGAGGTGGATTGCAACTCCTCCATTTTATCTAGCCACTCCGCCTTTCCTCTGATAGGCCTACTGTTGTGTTAGGCAAGGGATGCTAGCACCCCGTTTCCCTTTGGTGGCTCTCCACTTCCTCTTTCTAGGCCAAAGCATAGCTTTTCAAATTTCTTACTGTAGTTGCTTCCGTATCTCCTTCAATAAAGAATGCTTCAAGGAATTAAATTGATCATCTGGCAGGCCAGTAATTACCTTTCCTGTGCTGGATCATGTGGCAAATAGAGTGGCTCTAACCTTTATCTTTCCTGGTTGCTAAAGCCTTAGGGAAAGAGTTTATGACCCCCCAAAGGCCTTCTTGTAGAGAATTCTGCCTCATCCTCCTCTCAGCCAGTTTTGTGGACTAAATGAGATCTCCTGGTCTCCACCATCTTTTGGTTTTCCTACAAACAACGCCAAGTTGGTGTTTGAATGATTAAGTGGAAAGCTGAAGACCTTTGAAGATTAGTCTAGTGTTTAGATCCTACAGTCAAACACAAGGTTATAGGTCCTCGAGGAGGTATGTTAAGGGGAAGAACCTTCTAAACTGAAGTTAATAAATAGCTGTCAAATGGGGAGAAGTATTGGTACTGATAGTAGGGTATCGAATGCACCTGTCATCTTTAGTGGGCTACCCTTTTATAGGCCCTGTGGTACTACTGTCATGGAGAAAACTCCTCCTACAGTGCGATTGACTTTGTGATAGTAGAGATCTCATATAAGGTGCCTTTTCAAGTTAACAATTGACCCATTAATTTTTAATCCTGCAAGGCACACTCTGAGTTAGGTTATTTGGCCATTGGCCTCTAGCCTAGTTCTCGACTAAGCTTACCAAGGATTTTGATCTACCTTCAGTGGCCTGCACCCCATAATGGTGAAAGGCCCATTCGGGTATCAAAAGGGGTTTGCACTAAGGCAAAAAACCAATTCTACATAATGGATTTGCTTAACCTACATAATGGAACATAGAGGACAAAATGATGGTACTATGAAGCAAGAAAACATGGGATAAAGGGTAGAAAAAACTTAAAAACACTTTTTTGGCAGAAAAAGGTAAAAAAAAAAATCCTATAACTTTCACAATTTTTCTAAGTTAGCCTTATATTTTCATGATTTTCTGTTTGAGTCCTATATCTTAAAAAACTTGATCTCTGTTAGTCCCATAACCAGAAAATTTAACGACAATCTTATGTGGCAGTCAACAAACATTAAAAACAATGGGGGAATATCAAAATTAGTCATCTAACTTCATAATTTTTCTAATTAAGTCACCATAATCTTATTTGCTCACAACTCTCAAGAAGAAAGGAGAAGAGAAAATGCAGAGGGTTTGTGCTTGAAAGACAATGACAACAGAAGAGAATATTTAGGGTTCTAGGGGAGAACAAGGAACAATTTTCATACTTTCCAATCAAAAAATACAAAATTTTAAGTAATAACACGAATCATGATCCAAATATTAAAAACACACAAAGCTTCTGAAAATTAGAAATTTCCAGCTAGAAGCGGAACAAAAACCTCCCACCAATCAACAGCCAGATCATGTTCCGGCAAGAAAAAAGGAGCTGAACGACCTCAATCCCAACCCAAATGTTGATGACTTGTTTATATTGTCTCACAATTTTATAATTAATTAATCTTCTTATTTATTTATATATTCATTAGTTTATAAATCCATTTTTTCATCATCAGCAAAATCATCATCATTATATATGTATGTATGTATGTGTGTGTGTGTGTGTGTGTGCGTGTGTGTGTGTTGCGTGTGTGTGTGTGTGTGTGTGTGTGTGTGTGTGTCCTTTTTGTAGTATACTTAAGGCTCAATTGTAAAATTTTGTAGTTTATTCTTTCAAGCTTATATAAAAGCATGAAGAATTAATATGAAGAAGATTGTATTACCTTATCATAGAATCCGAAAAGTACAATGAAATATTTCAAAATTGATTGTGAAATATTAAGTAATGAGCTATTTAACACACTATTATTAATTAATATTTTTAATTTTTCATTTGACTTGTACATCAATTGAAATTTTATAATTTAATAAGCTCAAACAATATTTTTAAAGTATTATTTTAAAAATAGTATTTTTTAAAAAATTTTATTTTTAAGTTGGATAACTAGTAATAATTAATTACTTTCTAAAAAAATTTCTTCAAGCAATTTTTAAGTAGGTAAAGTGCTACTTTTTAAATGGCTCAAGTGACATCCCATTCTCACAGTATATTCCATTAATGTAATGGTGATCAATGGCATCAAAACATAGTAAATATAATAGTTTATTTAGAAGGAGAAGAAGAAGAAGAAGAAGAAGAAGAAGAAGAAGAAGAAGAAATTGTTTATTTTGAACATTTTTCTGAAAACTCTAGGCACAAAAGCAATAACTCAATCTGCACATTTAAATTAGAATTACATAATTCTAGATTTCTTTTGAACTCAAGGGTAAATTGCTAGAAAATAGGAACATAATGACTTAATTAGAAAAGTTATAAAGTTAGATGATTATTTTGATATTTTTGTAATGTTTTTAACGTTTATTATCTGTCACATAGGATTTCAGTCAAGTTTTTCAACTATAGGACTAACAGAGATTACATTTTCAAATATATAAGATTTAAACAGAAAATTATGACAATATAGAACTAACTTAAAAAAGTTATAAAAGTTATAGGACTTTTTTTTACCTTCCCTTATAGCCGAAGCATACTCTACTGCCTTCTGTTTTAGTATGGTAACAGCAGGTAGACAGCGTTGCTGCACTTTTTTCTTCCCCCAAAAGTGAGCGCTTTTGTCTATCCCTTCCTTAGTTCCTGTTTGACCAATATTATCTGAAGATACATAAAGAAATAACTTTTTGTGGATGAGAAACTAAGGTAGATGGATCAAAAGGAGCTGAGAGAATACTATATAAAGACAAAATGAAAAAGCCACTCATATATAGCCTACGAAGAAGGCGTTGAAGACGAACTGAATGAAGGAGGCCGTTGGAAACAAACTAAAACGTTGGACTGCTTGCAATTAAAAAGTCAAAACGGCTAGAAACATAAATTTCTTTTATTGAAATAAAATACTCCAATGGTGAACTATCGTAATTACTATAATTCAGCTTATCAGCTTTTGTTTGTTTTATTTCAAGTTTAGAAATTGATAACTAATCCAATAACCAAATATAAAATTTGATTGCGAATCAATCAAAATCAAATAATCAAATAACTAAATCATTTTTTTTCCAATTCAACCAATTTGTTTGGTATTTTCGCTTTTATCCCATAAATGTGCGTTTGCTGACGCTAATAGAATAAATATTTTCAACTCCCGGAATTTATTTGTTACAAGTAGAATTCGTAGCAAAGAAAGGTGTAACTGTGAGAAGACTACTGATAGTATATCAATAAAACATTAGACATTTTATCAGCAAAATTAAATATCCAATAGCCCCATGGTTCGTTATTGTGATGAATTAGTATGAGTGGTTAGTTGCACCTGAAGGTTTGGGCCAATGGCCACTTCAAGATGCACTAGGTTTAAGCCTCACTAAATGGAAAAACCCACCTAATCCCTAATTTTCCTCCCTTACTCTTATAATGTCATTTATTGTATTGTATTCTAAGTACCAAAAAAACAACATATGAGCCGTTAGTTACAACAGGCTCCTTGAGTTGAGAGCCCACTATATTTTTGTAGCTCAAAATAATAACAGATGATTGAGCCATCATCTTTCCAAAATTAAATACTAGGGTGGACATTTTTTCTTCCCTCAACAGGCTAGTGTTTGTTACTAAACAACCTGACAAGACTTGATCTTAGACACACCAGCCATAAAACTTCAAGAGGGATGCACTTCTACAATATTCAGACCCCAAAGATATTTTACAAAGTCTGAGGAATACTTTCTTTGCACTTTGAGCAGTTTTTGGAAATCTCATCTTGTAATTGAGCCTATTCTTGGACTATTAATTGGGCCTAGGGAGAATGTAAGTGTGACTCAGACCATCGCCACTATAAAAGAAATGTTCAAAAGCAACTGAAATTCAAGCACAGTAACTTTCAATTGTTGTTTACTTGATTGTATGGGACATGGGTAGATAGCAACTAACTAGCGACTGAAAAAGTCAGTCGCCACGTAATCAGTTGCTAGTCAGCTATCATGCAATGTCAGTTGTCATGTAATCAATTGTCAATCAATCATTTGCCAGTTATTAACCAGACTAAAATTTAAACCACTCAACCCCTGTCCACCATCTGACTATATCTTCTTCCTTTTTCTTCTCTTATACACAAATCTCCTTACTCTCTTCCTCTCTTCCATGTTTTACTCCTCTTACAATTTCGCTCTTCCCATTGCCAATTCTCTCTTGCTCCTAGACCAGAAACTCCTCCTTAAGAGCTATAAGCCACTCTTTCACTGCTGTTGTTATCCCACTGCGCCGACTAGATCCATCGACACACTGGCTATATCCATCCCAGTAAGGACCGTTGAAAGCAGTAGAAGCAAGCACTCACTAGAGAGTTTCAGTTTTGAACTTTCTATATAACCTCGTAAATTCTTTTACATTAAGAGAGATTATTTTTGTTTAGCCAATTATGAGGAAGAGGCAGTGGTGGAGATGCAGAAAATGAGAGGTTTTGACAGCAATGAAAATCATTTGCTGGATTTTTGTGGATTGGTTATTGCCGGATGAGGATGAGGGAGAGGAATGTGACAATTTCATAGAAAATTAGAAAAATAATATATGAAAGATTACTATATTATAATTGAATTCTAGAATCTAGAAACTATATACTTCCTTCATCCCATATTTTTTGCATCATTTTAGTTTTTTTACTTAAAGTTAACTGAAATTTATTTATATTAATATTTATTTAAAAATTTTATATTTAAAAACTAAAAAATTTATAATTTTTAAATATAATTTTTTAAAAAATTTTTAGCAAGTATTAATATAAATAAATTTAAATCAAACTTAAGTAAAAAAACTGAAATGATGCAAAAAATTTTTTTGACAAATATAGTAATATATATTAATACAAATTTAAATTATTTAAAAATAAAAAAATGAACAAAGAATTTTATTTAAAAAAAAAAAAGGAAAACTTTTTAGTCACTCTTCAATTGTCCATTGCAACTGATTGCAACTATGATGGAAGTCGCTTTTATTCATTTTTATTGTAGTGTGCACGCTGAATATTATCGTTTTTTTAATCTTTTTCTCTTCTATTGCTCCAGCATTACAATTTGTACTACAAAATCCATGATAGATATTATATGTAGTACACATATGTCCTATACCACCTGTACCAAAAAAGAAGCATGTGTCCTATACCACATGTTTTACACGCCAAGGTTAGCTTTTAGTTCTACTCACGTTTGCTTGACCAATACTGAAAACCAATGAACCGAACCGATCGGCCGGTACTAGACCATACCGATTACATAGTTGCACGTAGTGCTGTTATCGAACCGAGCCAAGCCCGAATGCCTCGGGCTCGAGCTCGGCTCGTTTAAGTTTGGTAGGTGTTCGGGTTCAGGCTCGGGCTCGACAAGCTCGAGGAAATGGTGCTCGAGTTCGGCTCGGTATGGTGTTCAAGCTCGATTCGAACGTTCGAAATGTTCGATAAACCTGTTAAAAAGTAAATTGTACGAGCTCGGTTCGGACTCGATTAGGTATGCTCGAGCTTGAGCTCGTTTTGAAAAAAATTAGTAGAAAACAAGCAAACAAATGAATGAAAGTTACGATTAACATTTTAGTAGAAATACTAAGAACCACCTTCAAGTAACTACAATTCTTAATTAAATCTCTACATTCTGGCGAGAGGAGAACGCGCGACAGAGGAGAGTTCCGGGCCTTCCGGCGACCACGACGCGCGCAAGAGTGCCGAGCCGAATCGCGATGCGAGACGAGAAGATCTCTGGCAGAGGAGCTTGGCCGGCGGTCGCGATGCACGACGAGAAGATCTCTGGCGGAGCAGCGTGGTCGGCGGTCGCGATGCACGACGAGAAGATCTCTGGCGGAGCAGCGTGGCAGCGGTCGCGATGCACGACGAGAAGATCTCTGGCGGAGGATCGTGGCCGGCGGTCGTGATGCGCGACGAGAAGATCTCTGGCGGAGGAGCGTGGCCGGCGATCGCGATGGCTGATGATCGTGACTTCGTGAGGAAAACGCTACAGACTCGATTTCAAGATTTCAAGATTTCTAATTCTAGCTACCGGATTTTAGAATTTGTTATTTGTTATTGTTAGGTTTCTCATTTTACTGTCTTTAAATTAATAATAATATATTATTAATATTTATATTATTATATAGGTTTGATAGGTTCGAAAACCTATCGAATCGAATACTAACATATTCGAGCTCGATTCGATAAGAGATTCGAATAATAAAAATGGCTCGAGCTCGTATTCGAAGTTCGTAAAGCTCGGTTCGTTAAGTCAAATTTCGAGCTCGAATTCGAATAGTTCGATAACTGTTCGATTCGATAACAGCCCTAGTTGCACGTCAATTTATAGTTTCGGCTTCTCTAAACCCATGAGTAATAAAGAAGGCCAAACATGTACGTCTTTACTAATTAGTCTAGCCAATTTATTTCAATATATAAAACTGTAAGAAAGTTATAGTGTTCTTTATAAAATATCAAAAATGCTTATTCAATAAAAAATGAAAAAAACTAAAATAATAAGGAAATACCAACAAGATGTTAACTAGTAGATGACAATAAATGTTAGGAAGTAAAAGCGAGGAAACATCACATTTTAAGTAAAAGTATTACAAAAAATAAAAAAGTAGAAGCAGCATTCGAGAACTGAAGTGGGAGCGTCAGAGCGCAGAAGTGACATCCAAAGCAAAGGATTCTGTCACCTAAATTAACACTACTCATTTTGGTTGAGGCTACTTACGCAAGAACTAAAGATCTATCTCGTTAACAAGAGTAGTACCATGAACCGAATCGTATTAATTAATGCAAGTGAAAAACCGAACCAATTGTTTCATAACTCAATTAATATCCAATCATAGCTAATGACTAGATCGGTACTACACGGAAGGAAATGGTACTACACGAGACAGAAATATCAACAGCCCCTTCGGTACTATCAGTTAGAACAACAAACCCTTTCTTAATTGTCTTGTAAGCCTCAACATCATTACTTAGCTACCAAACATTAACAAGCCAACCAACAAGCTAGCTTTGGGTCGAATAAGAAAAACATGAAAGCTACATTTTCCTGGGGAATGAGCTCCGACATTCTATTCCGAGGGTGGCCAGGGGAGGCCTTTCTCTACTATGTTCTAATGCTAATCGCCGTGTTCGCGTTGTGCGTGGCCGTGGAATGGCTTTCACATGCTAGATTAAGCCGGCTGAGCTCCGATGAACTTGGCGCAGGGCTTCTCCGGACTGCCATGTACGGTTGTAGAGTTGCTTTGGCTTATTTGGTGATGCTTGCTGTTATGTCATTTGATCTTGGGGTTTTTGTAGCAGCTGTTTGTGGATATACTGTTGGGTTCCTGGTGTTTGGCAGTCGTGTGTTTAGGAAGTCACAAATTGATGATGAGGAGCCTCCTGATCTCCCTCCACTTACTTGTTGATTATGCATTTAGGATTTTGACATTTATTATTATTATTATTATTATTATTATTTTTTGTAATAAGAATTAATTTCTAACTGTTTGCACTAGTGGAAGGTGAAAGTTAGCCCCCAAAAAATTTTTCCTTTTTTCAAAATCTTTGGTCCAATAACCACATTAAGATCCAACTACTCTAAAATCAAGCCGGGTCGAGCTCCATTTAGGTGAAACACTTCCAAAATCTGTTTTTCATCGCAAGACTTGAATCTAGAACCTTACTTAAAGAAGTAGCTTTTTACTGCTCCAACCAACATGTGTTCAGTATACTATATACTCCCTCTGTCTTTAAACATTTGCTCCATTTAAGATTGCACACAGTTTTAAGTGGGGTTTTTCTTGCACTCATCTTCCAGATTTGCCTCGACCTCCTCACCTTTCTACCTGTCGATCAAACCACCTTGACCTATTCATTTCTCTGCTTGTCAATCGAATCGCCCCGACCTCCTCTCCTCCTGCTAAGCTTCGCTCTTGACCCAACATCCCCAACACCTTAAATTGCTCTCCCCATTGTCTTCCTCGCCTAATTCCTCCTCCAATTTGCATGCTCTCTCTAATTTCTTTTGTCCTCCGCCCTCAATTTCATCCTCTGTCGATCTCCTAGGCCTCCATCCTCGATTGCACATCGCCTCCTCTATCCCCATCTCCTTTCTGTCCTCAATTCACGGTGGCCTCATCACCTTCATTGATTTGCATCGCCTCCAATGACTCCCATTGACTCCATCGATTCACATCACTTCATCGCCTCCGTCAATTACTGGAATCTCCAACTAGGTTTCTGGTTTCTATGAGTTAAGGATGATGAAATTGGGGTAATGGTAAATTTTCAAGTAAAAGATAGAATAAGGGTAGTATGGTAAATTTGTTATAAAAACTTGCTAAAAGAGAAAATAGTGCAATATTTTTTAGACATTACAAAAAGGAAAATGGAGTAAAAGTTTTAGGATAGAGGTAGTAATACTCTCTTCGTCCAACAATCTTTATAATATTTATGTTTAGGCCGTCCCAGGTTTTTCAAATATTTTTATATTTAGTTATTTACCTTGGGTAAGTCAAATATGCTCCTTACCTCTTATATATATACATATTTACATTTCAATACTACCCTTCATAGCATAAAACAAGTGTAAACACTTCGAATTCCTTGTCCTCTAAAATTATAGATATGTACAAATCATATACCAGATATGTACAAACTTGATATGCAAAATTATGAGAGATTTATACAAATAATATGTAACATATGTATAAATTAGGTTATAGATATATTGCTCATATATTCAATAGTGTGTACGAGTTCAACCTCCACAAAAAAATAAAAGTGAACACATCAAATCTCGATTCCAGCCAAAATTTGGGATATGTACAAATTGGATGGCATATATGTAAAAAACTTGATTTATAAAACAAGTGAATGATATGTACAAAACATGTATCACATACATACAAATGAGATATTGAGATCAGCAGTATGTTATAGATATATTTAATTATATGTACAAGATTCATATATTTTGTGAATGAAATGGAAATTAGGATAAAAATTTAATTAATAGTAATACAATAGTGAAATATACAACTCAGATATTAGATTTATATGAACTTAATATACAAATAAGGCTATGGATATGTGCAAATTGAACAACTAATATGTATATTTTTTATGAGATGTTTGTATAAACTATGTGAGAAATGAATACAAATAAAATTATGAGTACTGTAATTGATATATATGAAACTTAATGTATAAAGCAAGTAATGGATATATACAAAACATATAACACAAATGTGCAAATTAGATAGTAGAATTGTTACTGATTTATTATTTGTGCTTGTAAATAATTTTATAACTTATTCTGTATTATTTTCATTTTGTACCTATAAATACAAATTTTGGCTTAAAAAATTAAAGTTGGGGTAAAATTAGGTAAAAGCAAAGACATTGAGGGCAACAACCAAGTAAGCCCAGAAATTTCTTAAAACACATCTAAGTTCGCTTTTCGCCATCACTGCATTTCTTTGATTCGATGATGGGATAGTGAAATGAGGGTGGTGGCAACTTGGGCTCGAGGTAGCGGTGCATGCAACTTCTAGGTGGGTCGACGGAGTACGATAATATCGAATGGTCATGAATCAAAAACAGATATACTAGATATTGTTATTTTGATACTTGGTCCTCCTAAATGAAAATAAAATGGATGTATACTAAGACCCTAAGATTTTAATTCAAGCTCCATCGTTAAACTCAGAACATATGATAGTTTTCTTTGGTTGTGATAGTTGAAGGGATCGTTTGGGCCTAACCTAAAGGTGTGATCAACTTTGCAATGAGATCCTACACACAAAGACAATATCAAAGCCCGGAATATTTTTCTAAGGGAAAACCTCCGACAATCAAATTAGGTTTCTGGAGAATAGAGAAAAGCTAGAGAGTGAAAAGTTAGAGTGCCATATCTCGAGATTGGCAATTGGCTGGCTTTATATAGCCAAAGGAAATTTCAGTAAATAGATTTTCGATAAGAATCCTAGGAATCTTCTAGCTAATCTCGTAATTTTAGGATTCTTTTTTTTTTTCCTTCGGGAATGAAAGTCCTTTTAGTAATTTATTGGGCTTCTCTGTTGTGGATCTATTAGATAGGGATTTAATCATTTTCGGCCCATACTGGGCTATTTCCTACGAGGTTGAATTTTTCCAGTCATTGATGTACCTTGTATAGCTAATAATAATTATCATTTTCTATAAAGATGGCATATTCGGAGACAATAAGTTATGGACATGTTATTGTGGTGTCTATAACAGTTAACCACACATTTTCCATTAGTTAATTACATGTGTGATGAAGTTTCTTAAAACAAAAAGAAATTCATTTCATCTAAACAACTTATTTGTAATACACAAAATATTTCTTATTTTTTTTATAATAAAGGGAAAGAAATTAAAAATATAAAATATAAAAACTTCTCAGAAAGAAAACCAAAACCTAATTAAAACATAAGTTTTATGTACACCATATGTTCTTTTATTAGTTTGTATATGCTTTTTTCTAAATACTGTTTGTTCTTTTTTATTTTTTATATGTTCTAAGAGTCCCTTCTCATATTTTCCATTGTTCTATCATCCAACAATATATGTTCTTCTGTTCTAGACTTGCTGTTTGTCCAACATATCTTCATTTGTAAAACGAACATATGCATAGTTTAAAAAGAATACATACTTACTGCAAAAAAGCATACCTATTATTCTATTTTTTTTCTTACACTAACAGTTCTCATACTATTTTATTTATGTTTTTTCAGTTCATATATATTCTTTTATACATTGTTGTCTGTGTTTTTTTATAAATATGTTCATTTTCAGTTCCTATAAGTTTTTATGTGTTCTTTTATCAAATATGTTATTTTATAAATATTGTGTGTTATTTATGTATTACTGTTTGCTCTATATGAGTTTCTATATATTCTTATTAATGTATAGTCTGTTCTTATCTTTTTCATTATTCTATTATTAAACAATATATGTTCTTCTATTCTAAACTAATTATTACTTGTTATTTGTCTAACATACCTTCATCTATAAAAAGAACAAACTATAATTTAAAACGGGAACATATAATTAGTGCAAAAGAACATACCTAATGTTTTGTTTATTCTTACACTACTGGTTCTCATGTTTTTTTATTACCGGTTCTCATGCTCTTTTATTTACATTCTTTTTCAATTACTATATGTTCTTTTATGCATTGCTAGGATTCAAATCCTTGCCCACGCAATGCCCTTCATAACTCAAGTCATTCCACCAAATTTGGATTTTTATCTGAATTTGACAAAACTATCATAAGTATAGCACATGTTTGGGTGCATAAAAACATCAATTGCATGCAAGATTATTTTTCTATTTCCTTACCCTATGTAACGTTGCCTACCCCAAATGGGGCCCTCCCAAGAAGACTACGGAACCAGAGTCCCACACTAGTTACAGTTGGCTAGTTAATTACTTGTCTCATGTTAAAACAATTTATGCATCTAGTTATTGACCTAATATGCATTATGCATGCACTTGCTTCAACTTGAATTTCAATTTAGGAAAATAAATCAAAACATTGCCAGCATTTATAAAATGTAACTAATACACAAGTCACAGCATAAAAGGTAAGTGTATTTATTACAAGTAATAATTGTGCATGTGCATCATTACAAAAGTAAAGACTACGCACATGCCTAAAAGCAACTGAAATACTATACGACCTAGAGACATTGGAGGCCAAACTACCATACATATGTATACTGAAGGATGACTACTGAGATCCATGGTCGACTATATGCATCCTTGTGCCGCTAGCCTTTGCAAGGCTGCAAAACAACTATAGTTAGCATAACAAACTTAACCAATAAAACTAAAATCGATAACGATTCACTTAATGGTTTACCTGTAAGTAAAACATTAGCTCGGCAACCCCTCTATGATCACCGGCTCCAAACAGATGAAATCTGCACAATAACATTAAAGGGAGTGAGAATCCAAAGATTCCCAGTAAAGGATTTGGGTACCTGCAAAGAAGCATTAAAATTTGCAACAAAAACCTAAGAACACTTATATATATAAAATATATGGAATCTACTACATGCCCTATGCATTTTGAGGGATAATATATGCGTATATACCTAAGTCCCTTGGGACCCATCCACAACCTAATCCTCTTCATGGGGCGTCACTCCGTGCCTAACGAGTTCTGGCAACTAACTCACTCGTAGTAAGTTTTAGCTTACTGATAGACACAATAATGTAGTCTTCCCTTGGTTATTGTGCAGGTAAACATGGTGAATGCTCCTTACTTGAGCTCCAAGAAACTCATACTAGGTGTACTAGGCCCCTGTATAGTGCTTCAAGCCCTTGGCTTCTCTAGGCCACTATGGTACTAAGCTTCCACTTAACTAGGTGCACTCACTTGGTGTCTCAAACTAACAAGCTCACCTAAGCTACCAAGGTACTAAGCCTTACCCATTTAACCTACCAATGATGCACTAAGCTTTCACTTGTGCCTCAAGTCACAACTTGGCTAGGCCACAAGTGCACTAAGCCTTCATCCATGGTACTCCACTATCCACCATTACTTGGTTCACCGTAGTATGGTAAGATGTGCTATGGATAGACTTAATTTACTAGGTTCCATAGAACCCCTCATGTGCACTAGGGTTTCTCATCGGTGTCTTAAGCACAAAACATCAAACTAGACTACCAATGGTGCTAAACCCCTTTAACCTTTCCTAATGGCCTTATTGTATTACTCCAAGCTCTTCCTAGATCACTTTCCTTTATGATTTATTTGTACCCAAGAAAACTTGATCCACAAACTAGTGCTTTGAGGAGTTGTGAAAGGTACTAAGTACAATTGGTCACCTTCCACCCTAAAGCCCCTTAAGCACTCATTGACCCCTCATTTTGAAGCAAAATTAACAACAACCAAGGTCAATTTAGCATTAGGCCAAAGCATGAAACTTATAGATCTTTCTCTTAGCTTTATGTGGAATGTTCAATCCCCTCAATCAGAATCTGAGAGAAAAGTTATGGAAGAAATACTATAGCATGTCAATGCTGTCAAGTGCTGGCACCTATGCGCTGGAAGCAGCACTAAGGTGCCAGAAGCATTTTTCTCTTAGATTCCAAATGGGATGCTGGGCACTGTAGGCCCACCTGGTGCCTAGGCGTTAGGCCCCCAAGCCCTACACTTCCAAACTTCATCCATAACATGTTTGGAGGCCACCCAAGCCATCCAAACCTTCATACTTCCCCTCCACAAGCTCCAATTCATGATGACTACTACAATAGACCATGGATATGCCAAACTAACCAAGTCTTAAGGCTTTAAACATACCTCACTAGACCTTGGTTTCACACTAGTCCATCACAAGCAAAATCTACCATAACCTATGCATATCTTCCAAACCACTTGAAACCAATATTCGAGCAACTAAGACATGCATTATATGAATCTAATTACTAAATCCCTTACCTCAATTGTGAAGAACAAGAAAGCCATTAAGCACCATAAGCAACAAAGCTTCCACTATGGAGTTCCTATGGTTCCAAGAAAAATCCAACATATAAGGCACCAAATTAAGCTTAACCAAGCCAAACCCAAGCTTATGAAAGCTCAAGAAATCAAGAACAATCAAAGAACAACAAGTCCCAGCTGAATTTAGAGCTTACCTAGCTCAAAAACGTGATTTTGAGCTCAAACCAAGCAACCCATGCAAAAACAAGCTCCTTTCCACTTGGGTTCTTCATGAAACTTTGATTTTTACCAAGAATTGATGTTTTGGATGAGATTTGGCTATGGAATTTGAGAGGAGGAGGAGAGCTACAGGTTTATGAGAAGGAAGAAGATGAATAGTGCCTGCCAAATGGTTCCAAAATGGCTTAAAAACTCATCTTCATATTTTAGTCCTTCAATTTCTTCAATTTTGCCAAAAAGACCCCATGTTCAAATAGTGTCATAAGACTTGGCAATTTAGCCCAACTCTTCGGTTTCTTGTGACTTAGGTCCAAAATAATAACTTATGAGCTTGGAAAACAAAACCTATGACCTCGGGGTACAAAATGACCATTTTTCCCCTGGTAACACTTAGGTGCCAAATTGAACTAAAAACCAACTACCTTTTTAAACGCTTGCTTGACTTGCTTATTCAACATAGTTGAGACATTAAACTAGGGATTTTTACTTGTCTAACAAGTCTTACTTGACCATTAAAGGCCTATTGCCTTGAGGGTTGTAACACTCTAAGCCCCATAAAACCAACATATTTGCAACAATGCTAATTTGAGGAAGATTCTACAATAAAAGGGTTGTACCGATACACCCCCCAATCTCTACCTTCCATTAGATTTTGGTTTAACCATTCTTTATAGCTACAATTTAATTAACTTTTTTATCTTTTTAGTTAGAAGTGAAAGTATAACCCACAACCCGATTTTTGACCTAAACCTAAACCGAAAAATAAGTTCAGATCGGGTTTAAGGAAGAAAAGTGTGCATTTTAATCTGACCTGAATCGATATTTTGTGACTGAAGACGTCGGGTTAGGGTCGGGCTGAACCCTGACAAACCCAAAATTGTATAAGGTAGAAGATTTAAAAGAGACAATGCTAAGAATGTGAAATTATAAATACATGGGACTTAAGTGACAAGTGGAGGATAGGTAAGAGATTAGGAGCCTAATTAGCCATATTTCTTTAATCTTTTCTCCAAACCTGAATTCTATTCAACACTTACACCACCTCTCACCTTCTCTGTCTCGTCTTTCTCCCTCTTCTCTTGTCTTTTCTACAAGCCTCATATTTCTTCCTCCTCTCTTATATTCTCGCCATCTCAGCTATCTCCGTCATCGTTTTTGTTCCTCACCTCCTTATCATCTGACATCCTCCTTGACTTGTCATCCATCGCTCCTTGACTTTATCGTCTGTTGCCCTCTTCACCATCCAACACCTATCCTCATCATCCACCGCCATCCTCATCCTCTACCGTCATTCTCATCATCCACTGCCCTCCTTATCATCCAATGTACTTCCTAGTCATCCACTGCCGCCCATGTCATCCACCGATGTTCTCGTCATCCACCGCCCTCCTTGTTGTCTAACACACTTCCTCATCGTCTATCGTTGTCTTCGTTATCCATCGCCTAGTCATCTCATCCACGATCTATCACACGAACACACGAATCTTAAGAATTGAATAAACCCGATTAATACCAACCGAAACCCAATTGGTCAAGTCGGGTTCTGCATTTATTCAGGTTAGTTTTAGATTACTTAAAAAAATAGATAGTATACATATTTTGGGTTGGGTTACGACCTGAGCCTGAAATTTTAACCCTACTTTCACCCTTAGTTTTAGTCCTAAAAATTTATTCTCTTCTCATTAGGCCATTAGATTATAATAAATAAAAAAAAAAAAAAAAGAAAGAAAGTCTAGTGGCAGCCTGACATAGCCAGTTACAGGTGGGTCTTCTTCCTCAAATCTCATTTTCTCGTATTCTTCCTCAAATCAGTCTTTCTACTTCTCACCCTCTCTTCTTTGACTCGAGTAAATACCTCATTAACATCATAGATTTGCCCACTCCTAATATTTTAAAAGGATATGTTCTGTCCATCACCAGCCTATTAATATAGATTGGATCTCTTTTTCCATCCTCAATGAAGCAGAAAAAAGGAAAAGTCTATTGTCAAATTTTAGATCAATCTTCCCAAAAGAATTTTCTTCTTCACAAACCTTAGCGACGATCACCTCCTCCACTACTCCATCAACGCCACCACCCCCAAAAATTCTATTATCTGGCTCCTGTTCTAAAGCCTTAAACAGTGGTTTGGATTCCAAAGCCTACTTCTTTGCCAACCAAAGAAGAACCAAAAGATCCGTTTAGCAAGGATGAAAAATTAAGGTAATGAAAACGATAGTGCAGATCAAAACAGTGAGGAAACTGACCATCCATTAAGGACATATCTCGACAAGCTCAACTTTTGAACATGGTTATAGACATTTTCATTGTTGTGAATAGATAAGTACTCATTGATGCGCCGGTTTGATCTTTAGTGAACTTTTCTTTTTAGTGAACTTTTTTCTTTATTCTTTTCTTTTACCCCCTTTGTAGTTGTCGAATTAATTACAAGAGTCATGAAGGCTTACTTCACAAGGTTTTCCTGATCGTGCTGGGATTAGGTCCACTATGTGGAAAGTTGTTCCCTCTTTTTGTCTAGCTATGATTAAGAATCTGGTTTACTACCTATACTTGGTGATATAAGTCTAAAATTTTTCTTACAAATGCATGTGTAAGCTCTAAAATATATCAGGAGATGTTGGTAAAAGTACTTGCCAGTCATGTTGGTGCCAAATTGCTCATTTTTTACATTCATACAATTTTGGGTGCAAGATATCTTTCTTTCTACTTCACTACATTATTGATAACATTCCATTATTAATATAACCTTCTATATAAAGGCTAAAGGTTTAATGATTGCTAAATAAATTTGACATTGCTGTAGGGTTTGGCTTCAAAGGAAGCTGAATTATTGAAGGATGCTAACCCTAAACTCGAATCCCTAAATCCTAACCTTAAATTCTAAACCCTAAACCTTGTACACATAAGCATAACCCTAAACCTAACTTTATTCCTAACCCCTAACCCTAACTCTAAACCCTAAACCTAACACTAACCCTAATCCACAAACCTAACACCAAACCTTGACTCTAAGGTACAAACTTAAACCCTAACCTTAAATCCTAAACCTAACCCTAACTTTAAACCTTAAACCTAAACCTCAATACTTAAACCCTATACTATAAACCTAAATCGTAGTCCTAACCATAATCCTAATCCCCAAACCTAACTCTAACCCTAAACTTCACACTAACCCTACACCTTATACTATAAGCTTGGTACCATAAAGCATGAGATATTAATTTGGATGCACAATATGTTGAACACAAGGAATAGCTTCTATGTCAACTAAAACTAGTTTCATAACCCGTCTAACGGACAGGTCAGTAGTTCATAAAAAAATGTGGCTTTTTTTAAAGGGATCTTATCTAACATAGATTTCTTTTGATAGAGTTTACCTATGATGTTAAACTTTAAATTTTAAGAAAAACATGTAATGCATTCAATTTTTCACATTATATGACTGAGAGGAATACAAGATTAAAGATAAATGATATCATTAATAGTGAACGTAATAATAATAATAATAATAATAATAATAATAATAATAATAATATGTCCATTGTCAGACAACATCAAAGGCGTAGGAGATAACCCGTCTAATGGACAGGGAATTTGCTCATACAAAAGCGTCTGATATGATTATAAGGCGCAAGGAATATTTAATATTTCACATGAACACAGAAGTACACAGCGATGTGCTGTACATTTGTATTGATTGGGGAAGAAATTCATATTATATAAGGATCTTCTATCTTCGGAAACTCTGCAGCAACGTCAAAGTTTTCTACTAATTCGATCCTGTGACCATTAGAAGTGTGAGTAACATTGGGAACAATGTTGCTGTTCAACTGAAGTATAAGAAGAGTATGAATGCATGGGGCAAAGTAAATAAAGATGTGATGCAAGGTAAGACATACCAGTCATGGGCTGCAATAATCTGATATAAGAAATCAGCATTCGTAGCTCGAGCTGTAGATGGTGAAGCGGAATCCTTTAATTTCAACCTGATGGAAATTATGTTTAAAACATAAGATTTTGTTGTATTTTGTAGTAATAAATGTAAGTACGTCTCATCTTCCTCCTTACAAAGCTGAAGCAATTTCAAGTTCAGGAGCGAATGATGTGTCAACACATTGCTGCGCAGAATCCTGAGAATTGGAAGGGCCAGGGAGACTGCAATATGACAAAGAAGGAAGATGAGTTACCAATAATATTAAGTAATGCGAGGAGAAAGTATATTAGCATTTATGACATACAGGTGAACAGATTGAGAAGGGAAATTAAGTGGAGAAGGTAGTGCAGGAGCATCTGGTTGTGGGGACTGAGAATGAGATTGATGTATCTGCTGACTTGGGTGCTGCAATAGGCAATAAACAGTTTACTATCTTGGGGAAAGAAATGACGAATGTGCAGGAAATGGATAAGAGTTTAAAGAACCATACAAGTTGTTCCTTCAGCTGAAATGCAAGGACCTCCTCATCGTAGTTAATCAAGTGAAACTTTCTTACAGTGAGAGGGGAAGATGGGTTTTGGAAGTTAAATGAAGAAAGTTCAAACTCCAGAATAAGGTCTCGATTAAGTGACTGCTGAAATTGTTCCTCAAGCTTTGCAGGCCCATTAGCCTATATAATTTGAATAGATAATCCAACATGTGATATAGTGTGGTTAACATAATAAACAATGAAACCATGTAAAGAATTAGTGGGAAATATAAAGATTAAGGTATTGAAAGAGGCATAAACCGATTGTTCCAAGGAACGCAAAGCTGAGGCAGAAGAACCAAAGAACTTTGTGGCCACAGAGTCGAGCATCGTGAACAAAAGGTTGCCTGTAGAGTCGAACAGTTGCTTTATACCGCATAACTGGTGTCCGACAAGAAGTCTTGCAGTGTTCACAAAAATAGGTTAACCCAATGGGGTCAACTTTTCGACAACACTTTTTGCAAGCGAAATACCACCACGATCGATCAGTAAGAAGCTCAGAAACGGTTACACGGACAGAGTATATATTGCCCTAGGTTAAATTTGTGGCGGCGGTGTTAAGGGCAAAGTATACAATAACAATGTAGAAGTATAAATGAGATGTAAGGGGAGTAACTCACAAATGAGGGGCCACGGGTTAGCAAATCCTTTACTTCTACAATAGTTCGCCGACGACCATAAACCACCCTTAGTTCAGTTAGCCGTTCAGCCATTGAGGGGACATAGTCATGAATAACATCAGCTCCGATGGATGGCCTAGTATGAAGGAAGGAAGTTATGGACAAAACTAATAAATGAAGTATATACGTTCAAAGTTAAAGGGAGGAAACAACAACAGGGTATAGAAAAGTCATACAAGCGAAAGAATTCTTGCACTTCATTGATTTCAAGATTAACATATACTTTTGTCCCTGAGTTGAGGAAAGGTTGTACTGCCCTGTAGTGTGATGATAAAATTAATGAATGTATTAACATAAGAGAAAATTGAATAGGAAATAATTATATTACAGTAAACTACATACCTTGACATAACCTGACAGACATCGATGTGACAACCAAGACATAAGTCGTCGCGGCGCCCTTCAATGTGGTGTAGTCAACCAAATGTGTTTGAGCTCCCCAAAGAGTTATATCAATTGTGGACCCATTAAATGAAAAACACGGCAATAGTAAAAAATAATAAATTAAAGTTAGTAGGCAACTAATGGAGAATTAAGGTGAGTACAGTATAAGCAAGAAACAGAACCTTATATTTTGAAGTATGATAATCCGCATCTTTGTGGATGCCCCATCAGATCTAACAATATCAGTGCTATCACCCAGCGAAGTAAGTTTCCCAACAACATCTATGATACAGGAAAAGTCTGGAGTTGGTTTGTTAAGTGTAGCTGAAGTTGATTTAAAATATGGTAAGTGTGGAGAGTTATACCACATAGCTGAACATTTTGAGGGTGTCGCAGGTGAATCTGATCAAAAGGGATGAACTCGAACTTATGAAGGCTGATGTTCAGGACAGGAACAGAGACTAAAGTAACCTTTGTCCACCCGGTGAAACGAATGACATATTCATGAGTCACTGGCCTATACCCTTTATCGGCCTTGAAGACGTTGAAGTTTGTGATAATGTAGACATTCCCTTCCTTCAGCAAGGAGTTAAACTTAGGAGCAATGGATGTAGAAGCCATTGTATGAATGTGATCATTCTAGAGAAGAAATTTAAGATAAAAGGAATATAGATGCATTGAGAACGAAGAAAGATACAGTAACTGGAGGGACAATAGATGGAAGGGAAATATATAATAAGGGAAAAAAAGCATCAGAAACCATAAATACCTGTGCATCGAGTAATGCCATGGCTATCCCATATGGCTTAAGCGTGTTAACATTAATAGCATCTCAAAGGCGGGTGAGACGTACTTGTATTGTCCATCGATAGCTTAGTGGAGTCAATTGGTGCAAAGGGGTGAACTGTTGTCTCATATTCATCTGTACTTCAAAGAAGCAGATGTGAGATTAAATAGAATAAAAAAACAAAGGAATATCATACAATTGTTGTACAAATAGATAGACCAGGAAAAAGGGACCCAGAAGCTACATAGCTAATCGTTGTAGGCACTGAAATACTTCACGATAGACAATATTTCATTAGGTGCTTCTGTTTGTAAGAGGACACGGAAACCTGAAGGGCTGGTGACACATGATGCCGCAACATAAAACTGGCCATGGCTAAAAACAGGTTGTGGCAAATAAAGGCCAACATGGTTGAAAGTCTGTCCTTGACTCTTGTTTATCGTTATAGCAAAACAAACTTTCAACGGGAATTGCCTTCGAGAAAAAATGAATGGTAGGGTTGTGTCTGAAGGGACCATTTCGACACGCAGAATAAAAAAACGTTGTCCAGAGTTAAGTCCGGTGATGATTTCTGCTTCGATAACTGTATTTGCCAGCCTCGTGACAACCATGCGTGTGCCATTGCATAACCCAAACGAATGGTTTAAATTTCTCATCAACATAACCGGAACACCTACCTTCAGTCGCAATTCATGGTTAGGGAAACCAGAGAACTTAAAGGTATTGAGATACTCCGTCGGATATAGCAATGAATGTGCTTCGAAGTTATCGGAGACGGGTGAAACCTTATCAGCACTTAGAAAAGTTTGTGTATCACCAGGAAGCATACCAATGAGATGATCATTGACTGTGTCTACAATCTCATTAGCTGATGAAAGAATAGCTCGTTCCTTTAAATAGCTGATATCCTGAAACCGTATAACCAAATTTGGATAAGTAGATGAAAAGATGTCTGCAATCGGGTCTCCAGATAATGGGATTAAAAAATCATGAGGGATAGTAATCCATGAAGGCTCATCCTTATCTTCGTATAACTGGCAGGTTGGTATCAAACCATCCCCAACTTTCAATATCCAATCATTGAACACAACCACATCAGATCTAGTGGAATTTTGAAGCATCATATTGTCTGTTAGGGAAAATAATGTGCAGTGTTGCTAGAGTGGGGATGATAATATAGATGGTCCAACAACATCGGCACGAAAACCACGTGGAATAACTGGCAAGATTTTCCTGAAATCACCACCAAGAGCAACCGTGAGACCCCCAAAAACCTTTCTGGTAGCAGTTGGGTCAATAACAGTTAATATATCACGAAAAGTACAGTCAACAGCCTCAAATGTGTGACGATGCGCCATCGGAGCCTCATCCCATATGACTAAGCTTGTATTATGAAGGAGTTCTGCCATTGGTGTAGATCTTTTAATGTTGCAGATAGATATATTTTCCACAGGAATTGGTATCTTAAACCGAGAATGAGCAGTTGTCCCCCCAGGCAGTAAAAGTGATGCAATACCAGAAGATGCCACAGCTAGAACAATTCGACCCAAAGACCGCAGCTTTGAAATTATTGTGCGCCAAAGGAATGTCTTACCAGTACCACCACTTCCATGTATAAAAAAGAATCGACCAACACGAGTTTCGACGGACTGAAGCAATGATGAGTAAATCTGGCACTGGTGATCATTTAGAGAACGAAGCAAATTAACATGTTCTTCAGCTAAAGCAGGCCTATTGTAGTTTAACTCCTCAATCATAAGAGAGTTCTGCAACATCATCCGATGATCGATAGACGGGAATGGAATTGTCGGAAATTCTCGGAGGCTTCTTCCAACTCGATTAAGTGACTGTTCAATGTCATAAAGTGCCAGATTCTGCTGTTCACTATCCGTCATAGTCAGCTGGGAGTTGTTTAGGAGCCTTCGTCGCCGATGTAATATGTCTTCAGATAAAGAAACAACATTCTGTGTCCATAAAGCAAGTGGGTCATCAACCTTACAGAATAGTAAGAAAATCACAAGTAACTGTCTCAATTGGCTTCCTGATGACCACTCCACAGCCTCACGCAAACATTGATGCCATTCCCCATCACTATCTAGAAGACCATGTGCAGAACACGCTTCCCTATAGGTCTCGTATAAAACTCCATGAACCGTTCAGATTTCCTTATATGAGGTTGGCCCTTTGACCACATTTAGGAGCATGCACAAGTAAAATTTTTCACCAGCAGTTGGGTGAACAAAATATATCCTACCAATGCTGCGGCCTTTACGACGACGTGTCCACATTTTGATTTGCCGATTCCAAACAAAATGTTCGGGGAATTGCACATATGTCAAAGTACGAGCAAAATGATCATGTGAATTACAATGCATCCAACCCTTAAACTTTGTCATACTTTCCTCCTGTGCACGAATGACATCACGAAGGTCATCACCATCCTCATACACAACATTCTGTTGACCGGGTAAATGAAAGGACAACCGCTCAACCGATGGATGATGCTCATTAATGAAGAAACCGAAAATGCGCCAGATAGCTTCAGATGCTGACACAAACCGATAGTCCATATATTGTTTGATCTCATCATACTGATTACCATTACATCGGTTCCCATTATGTTCAGTATGCTGATCACTCTCCAGAACAACTGTTGACATGTCTGGCCCCTTTGTAACATATTTGCACAGGTACTTCACACACATGGTAAGGTTTGTTAGCTCAACATTGACATGACAATCATGCTTAACGCATAAATCACGATTGTGAGGCACAACCCAGCGATTATCTAATGGTATCCCATGAACCATGGCTACACGGTCGTCACGCCTTCTACGGTAAATAGGGAATCCATCCTCATTGATGATTGTCTCATTTTGGAAGGAACGTGGGTAATGCTTTGAACAAGAATTATTGACCATACATGGGCACCGTGGGTTTCCTGCTCCACATGGTCCGTGAAGCATGTGTGTAACAACTGCCTTATAACCAAGAGGGTCTTCATCCTTGTTCGGAAGTTCCGCAGAAATAAAACGATTAATTTTCTCAGGACTGTTGATCTTATCATCAGGATGAAGGAAAAGTGTGATGTGCGCATGAGGAAGGCCTCGTTTTTGGAACTCAACAGTGCAAAGGTCTGTACAATTAGAATATGTCAATAAATTTTTTTTTGTAAATAAAGGAAGAAATGTTTTGGTTCACACATAACTGATTTTAGTATACGGGAAAAATGTAATACCTCCAAGAACACGTCCGAAGTGTTTTCGTTTAGTTATATCTTCTCTGAAGTTTAGAAGCTTCATCATGAACACACGATCGACAATATCGGGTATATCTTCAGGAGGCTGGCTAGGTATTAATTCAAGGAAATGACGAATTTCTGGCCATTTTGGGTTGCATGTGAAGGTAATAAATAAATCAGGGTACCCCAGAACTCTACAAATTGCCATTAAATCTTGATAAACTTGCATCATATATCAAGGACCCCCAACAAATGAAGATGGGAGGATAGTTCTTTTACCATATAACGAAGCATCAGTGTCACCACGATGCACTGCATCCTGTAACCCACATAATATTTCAGCACGAAAGCAGTCTCTATTCCTTCGAAGCCAACGAAATCGAGATTCAAGATTAACACAATAAGCATCAACAGCATATTCATGGAACAGACGACCTCCCATAAGAATCATTGACCGAATATTGTGGCGCTGTTGAAGCTGGTATGCGTAAAACTCTCTTGGAGTCACAGTGCCTATAGACTGAAGATGACCATCATCCGAAATGTAGCTAATTTCCAAATGGTAACTATCCTCGCCATATACAAGGAATAAGGGGAAATGTAACGCACACCGCTTTGGGTGGAAAAAGTCAATGGTATGTGGTTCAGAATTCCATGGGTAAACCAGAATGTCCCGATAGTTACTGTTCTCCTCATTGATGCCATCAAACAAACCAGCAACCTCATTTGAAGTAGGCAAATTGTATCGTCTATCTTTTCCCTTAGAACTAAGAAGTCTGATACAAACAGAGGGCAGTGTTCTATCATTTAACCGATGCCTAGCCATCCGAAAAAATCTAACCAGTTGATTATGCTCGTCAAACACCTGTATTAGACCATTTATGATCTCCCGATTGTACTCAGTATACCTTCCATCACCGAAGCTCATAATTCAATTGTACGACTCATGCTCGGTGTCGTACATGTACAACTGAGCAAATCGAGGGCGATCTCCACTGTTTGGATACAATGATCCAATCCGATGATAATTCATTCCACAAGATCTGAACATTGGAGGACCCTGCCCATCATGTGTACTGGAATCCACATATGCCCTCGTAGAAGTGAAAAAGAATCTGGAATTAAAGTCACGTATATGTTTTCAAAAGTACCATGATAACTGATCTCCATTATAGTCAAATAGTTGACGTATAAATTCTGGTGGTCGCGGAGATTGAGGAATATAAACTTTCCCTTTACGACAACATAAGGAGAATTCAGGGTTAGAAGTGTGTTGTCCCTTGTTACTTCTCTCTTGGTACCACATAATAGTAGCACAATAGGGACAGACACAAGTAGGAGGCCCTAGATCTTCATATTGAACGTGTGACCCTGAATTGGAACATGATATCAGAGATGGAGTTGAATACATTCTAAATGGGTAAATTATGTTAGAGTTGATGAAGTATACTCATGTGGTCATTGGGATGCAATTCTGCATCTTGATGCTGCCTTGATCGCATTTCAACAGAGGCAGCTATTATAGAACATTATAACAGTTTAGAAAAGTTACTGATGGTGCAAAAATGAATGAGAAAAAGGAAAGGAAAAGTGAGTTACAGCATCTGACTGTACCTAGTATGTTTTGTCCATCAGCATTCATTGATAGGGTAGGGATTGTTTCAAGATAGGGATGTAATCTCGTTCTAGTTTTAGATCGTTTGGCGGCAGAAGCAGACAATTCACCAACTTCAAACGTTCTGTGAATAGGATGAAACTGTGCTATTTGAGATAGAGGAGCAATGGCAGCAGAAGAGGCAACCTCAGTTGGATGAGGAGTGAGAAGTGGGAAGTGCCCAATAGGGGGCACTCTGTTAGATATATCGGTGAGAGGAATTCTAGATGATGGCATAGTTGTTGAAGGAGTATAACAGGGGATTGAAGAACTATGAGATTGATTCCTTGTAACTGAAGAGTTATAATTACAGTTGGAGGTAATCCCAACTGAACGATGAGCCTCTCGATGAGCACGTCGCAATTCAATGCGATGAGCTCTACGAGCACGGGCATCCATAACCTTACAATTGTAAGGGAATGTTATGATCAGCATAACACTAATAACAGAATTAGAGAATGCGAACATGTAAGCGTTACATAAATGAATAAGGTAGAAGTTAAGACATGTGCATTATATGTAAGGGAACAATCAAATCAGGTAACTAAAATAACAATAAATGCAATGAGGAAGAATATGGAATAAGCATAATGCCTCATTTAAAACATGGTAGAAGGGGTTATGAAAAGGAAACACATGAGAATGAGAGAATACTTTAAGTAAAAAGTCTATATGACCAAATAGTACAACCAAATCTAGTACTTATAAAAAATAAAAAATAAAGGTCTATTCGAAGCCAATAACGATCGCAACCAACAGCCGGTACTCCTCATCCACAACACATTCATCACAGAGTCGCGGGTCATCAATGGCATAGTACCTCATTGCCCAACGATCAATAAGTGGAGCTGCAAGGATTTTCGCAACACAAGACCCACAACGACGACGTTGAAGTACAATATCGACATGTTCAAAAGAAATAGTGAATGGGCCAGGTCATCTCTCAATAACCATTCCAATTATGTGATCAGCTTCACTACGGAGTTTTTGGATGGATTCTAGCCAAGTAGCACCAACTTCTCTTCTTAATGTTTGAATGTAAGAGATGCTATGATTTAGTGAGTCAGGTCCTCTGGTTGAACAAAGAATAGCATATAGGTATTTCGCAACTGGAATGCCACGAGCAGATGCAATTCGGATACATTGCAAGCCCTTTTCAAAATTGCCATACTTGAAATATTGAATCATCCCATGCGTAAGCACAGCAATCGGATGCCCTGAGTCCCTCAATATAGTGAATCTATCAGAATCTCGGTTCATGTACCATCCGAAGATGACGCGTGACATATCAAGGCATGAAAATATCATTGGGGAAGTGAATGCTATAGCAAATGAACGATTGACAGATGCTAGATCCCCAGAATGACCCGAATCCATCAACAGAGCTTTCGATAGAATATAGGACAAAATGTCGACAGGTAAGGAATCCATGTGAATTTTTTTTTGCTACATTAGGGCACGAAATATCTTTAATGAGCAAAAGCAATTTACTTTAGTATAAAGAAGACAATGAAAATATAGGGAAAATGGAGGAAGTACTTATTAAAATAGATAAATTAGGGTATAGTACACAAATGAACAATAAAAAATTCTAAAAAATGGATAATTAATTTAAGATTTATATAAAAGTTTCATATAAAAGTGACATAAACATTGATTTAAAGTTGTAGGAAGACAATATTTAATGGCAGGTTGAATATGCGTACTTCAAATTTATTCATTATCTTAAAATAACATTACTAAACTTTAATTAAGGACAACATATATAAAAGTTTTGGTTATTTATATAAGCGAAGGATGTATATAAAAGAAAATAAATTTACATAATTGATTTGGTTAATGGAAATACAATGTTTCTTAAGAAAAGTTTATTTCACTTAAAATTTAAAACATAAGATGAGGAAGAAGAAAAACTCATGTTCATAAAGAAACTAAAGTTGTAGTTCCTAGTTGAGGTTAACGTATTGACAGAATACAAAGGTACTAATAATTAATGATATTTCAAAAGGAAAAAATTAAATTAATGATGAAAATGAAAAATGAAATAAATTAGTTTTTTTTCACTTATAGACATGTAAAAATTAAAATATTAAAACACACTTGTGGAAGATGATGAATAAAGTAAGCAATGTTGGTTTGAAATATAGTTACAACATTTGTTACTAAAAAATAACATAATAAAATTAAAAAATAATATAATAATTTACCATAAACAATATAATAACAATCAAATACTAAAAGAGTGTAGTTTAAAATCCTATAGGCTTCATAATGGACTAAAAAGGACGGAATGAGTAAAAATCGGTAAGCCCAGTACATGACTAAAATGTAAAAGGACTAAGGAGTAAGGAGTGCCTAAAATGTAAGTTGGATAAGGTTGGGGATTATATAGAAGCATATAAGAATATGAGGGGGTGTAGTGACAATCGGAACGAAGAACAGGGACTTTGTTATTATTTTGCTACATAAATACCAAAAATATCCAAACGGCTCATTTGAGCCCTCTTCTCTCTCTCTCTGCGCCAGCTGCTGTATCTTCTCTCTGAATTTCCTGGCGGCAATGCCGTCCGGGAAATTTTTTTTTTCCAGTTTTTGCAACACATGACACCGTTTCTCTTAGATCCGACCTTGTCTGTCACTTTGCCTGAAACAGTTTTCGTAAAAGACTTCCGGTTTTGTCTAGATCGGGTTTCAAACAATCCGGCCATGTATTTTTCGTATAAAACAATAGATCAGCAGGGGTTTTGATTATTTTTCTCTCCTTCCTAACCTTAGCCCACCTGATTTGATGATAAATGAAAAGCTGTTAAAAAAATGTTTGATACTTCGATAAACCCTAGTTTAATTTTTTGTTCCTACGTTCCTCCTTCAGCTAACATGACTTGTTAGCATCGATAAAGATTCCGGATTGCGTAGAGAAGTGGTCCCAAAAGTCCGAAAAGCGAGCGAGATTTGGGGTTTCTTTCAACCGGTAAATCATGGCATCCCTAAACCTCATCTGACCTGGGGCACAAGTAGCCACTCCGACAGTGGCTTCCTCACTGTGCTTTTGCAAGAGCAAACTGGAGGCCTGCAAGTCCTCCATGAAGAACACTGGGTAGACGTTCCTCCCATTCATGGAGCCCTCGTCGTCAATATAGCCCACATGTTACAGGCATGTGTTTTCCACATCAGCTAATAATTTTTGTTCTTGTTTCATTGTAAAATCGTTCACTAACTGTAAAAATGTCTTCTCTAGCGAAGCTTTCCGTCACGATCCGAACGGTGGTGCTTCTTCAGCTAACTGGTCGGCGCGTGATCACCACGTTCCGGCGTAGATGTCTATGGACTCCGGCAAATTTCCGATCAAAGGCATGGAATCTGTGGTGGCGACCGTGAGCGGGTTCCACGGGTTGGAGGGTTTCAACCTCATCAAACTCATCTCTCTCTCCGGCGCCAGTTACGTTGGCGCCATGTCTAAATCGACCACCCATTTAGTAAGTTACCTGTGAACTTTGTCTTCCTTTCTAAAGGAAATAACATTGCAAACTGTATCTGGGAATTTATGAAGAAAAGATCAGAATTTGAACAACCACTGGGAATATTAAATATTAAGTTCTGTTTTGTTGGAACTTTATTAACGGTAGAATAGAGGTTTTCACTTCTCAAGGTGAATTGGGAATAACTTTTTAGGTTTTGATCGAGATTAATAGCGTGTACCGTAATTTCGAGCTGTGAGAGTTCCTAGTTAACTGATGAGGTTGTTGGTCTTTATCAACCTGTTGAGGATTCTAGTAAGAAGTTTGTTCAAAAAAGTAAAATCTGATACTGATTTTGTGGACCTGGAAATGGGAACTGTACTCCAGTAGCATATATCCAATCATTCCACTTTTCTGTGGTTACCTTGAAGTAGGCTTTTAATTTAAATTGGATAACCGGTGTGTTGGAAATTTGAAGGGAGGAAATATGAGCTCTCGAAGAAGTTTAAGACTGTAGCTGTCAATCATCGCTGGGTGGAAGATTGCATAAAGCAAGGGAACCATGTATCGGAAAGCCTTTACATGCTACAGAGGTGCTGTATTATACTTTCGCTTTTCTTTTTGGATAAATTACATTCTTCAGATAACCTCTTGTTACAGATTGAGGTCAGTGCTAAAATTCATTCTAATGTTTGTTACAGATTGAGGACAGTATATGACTTGTTTTCTGTTTTATGAATTACATGGTAATCGAGAGGCATGTGAACAAAATGAAGGGATTTGATGAAAGAAGACTGGCAGTGGGGACAGAAAATGCATGAAAAGATAAGTATTTGATACATTTTAATAAAAAATGAAGTATTATTTTGTCAAGATGAATGATTTGTTATTTTGTCTGGATGAATGATTTGCATGTCTGTCACTGATTTTGAAAGAATTAAGCGTCTGTATGGGAATTAGTGTGTGAAAACCAGTAATGGATAAAAATCAATATTTGCATAAATAAACTTAAATGCTGAAGCTAAAATAGTACTTATTAGAATAGATAAACCAGTAATGCTGAAGCTAAAAAGTGATAGTTAACAATTAACAAAGCAGGTAACATAGTAATAAAACATTGTCCTGAAAACATAGAAAAGTGAATAACTCATTCAATAATCACGATCCTAAGAGGAAAGCTTAACTACTTAATAGCCTTAGTTTAAAAAGCGAGTAGTGGGAACAGAAATAATGGGAAAAATAAGTATTTGTTACATTTTAATGAAAAACCAAGTATTATTTTGTCTGGATGAATGATTTGTATGTCTGTCACTGGTTTTGAAAGAATAAGAGTTTGTATGGGAGTTAGAGTGTGAAAACCAGTTCTGAGTAAAAAACAAAATTTGCGTAAATAAATTAAAGGCTGAAGTTAACATGGAATGTGGTTCTAGGTTCTGTAACTTTGTAGGAAAGGGAAAAAGTGCAGTAGTTAACAGTTAACAAAGCAGGTAACATGGTAATAAAACACTGTCCTGGAAGCATATAAAAGTGAATAAGTCATTCACTAATCACGATCCTAAGAGGAAAGCTTAATTACTTAATAACCCCTAATTAAAAAAGCCAGTAGAAGGAGACCCATCCTCTGATGGGTCACTGTCAATGGGTGTGTCATTAGACCCTTCATAGGAAGATAACTTCCCCTTGAGATCAGCAACCTTTTCCTCCAACTCCCGAATCTGGTCAAGATAGACATTCCTCATGCACGTCTGGTTGTACCTCACCAATTGTAACTCATAGTTGAGTCCTTCATTCTCCCCCTCCAGCTGTGTGAGTCGCTCCTTAACCTCAACATAATCCTCAAAATTTACATCATGGATGTAATAATTCTTGAATAACTTAAGGCGTTTAATCCCGGCCTCTGTTGCGGACTTCATTGCAGTGTCCAGCTTCCTAGCCATTGATCCCTCCACTTTCAGAAAGTTTCTCTCCCCCCCATCCGACTGATCTAGTTTAATTTGAACGAAGCACCTTATCTTCCCCCCCTCAGCCACAGTAGTGTAAGTAGGCTTAGTCTTCCTAAGCTTCTCACAAATATGGTCAAGTGATTTCACAAATGGAATGGAGACAACCTCTATGACATCCATTATAGCCGGAAATTATAGCTGGAAAATGAATTGTTGGTGTTAAAAGGGTTGGACTGTTAAACAGAAAATTTTTGAGCAATTGGGTGTCAAAAACCTGTGCAACTTAATGGGGAAAGAAATATTTGGAGAAAATGACTAATTTAGTTGAACAAATTTGAGGATTGACTACATAGAACCTGAGGAAACACAATAGACCTTCGAACATAAAACCCTCCAAAAAATGTTATTATATGAAATGACTCTATGATGTTTGCTAGTATTGTAAATAACCATTGCATATATCAACCAGCATACATGAGCGCATATATCAAGCAGCATACATGAGAACACAAGAAAACATGCATCAATGGCAATAGAGAAAACAAAGAACCTGATTTGGCATATAAATCCCTTGTTCCACTAACTGAAATTCCTGACCCGAACTGGTTTAGTGATCTGCTGGAAAATACATAACATAAGATTGTCAATAACAACAAATAGTGCACTGCTTCTGGGATAAAAAAAAAAATCACAATTCTTTAACTTATATTTTCTTTACTGCGAATGTGCTTAACAATTTGTTAGTATTAAATCAGAGAAGAATTTTCTTTACTCACAAATGTGCCCTCTACTTGTGATTTGTCCCTGTTATTTGAATAAAGAAGTAATATGTTAGTGGATAGTGTAACCATTGTACGACATATAAGAAATGAGGAATTGTAGAACCAACAACTCCTGCAGCTGAACTTACTGTTTATATTAATTCAGAAAAGATGTTTCTTTGCTGTGAATGTGCCCTCCTTGATTTGTCCCTGTTATTTTAAGAAATAACTAATTTGTTAGTGGATAATGGAACCTTCAGTCATATGCTAGAAAAATAGAGAATGTAAGACTGTTAATAACATCACAACCTTCTACTGCGAATGTGCCCTCCTTATTTGTCCCTGTTATTTGAATAAAGAAGTTAATATGTTAGTGGATAGTGTAACCATTGTATGACATATAAGAAATAAGTAATTGTAGAACCAACAACTCCTGCAAGTGAAATTTTTCCTCCAATCTGAACGTTGGTTGTTGCTCACAGCTTGTTGACTGACGGCCAGAGTGTTCTGCTGCTCACTGCTTTAGAAAGCAGAAGGAATGTGCCGGCCAGAGTGTTCTGCTGCTCACTGCTTCAGAAAGCAGAAGGAATGTGCTTGAGAACGTGGTTGCAGTGAAATCCAGTGGGAACGAAAATGCACGGAAAGGTGTAGCTGTAAAATGTATAGAATTTATACTTGTTGTGTATGAAACAATTAAATTTGTGCTGGATCATGGGCTGTAAATACGTGTGTAACTGCACAGAATTATTAACTGTCTCTGCACGTTTAATAAGTTAGTGGGTAGTGGCGAAAGAAACTGGGATAGTTAAGTGAAAATAAAAAAAAATAGAAACTGTGGACAATTCATACTTAGTTTCGTTGACAGAAAAATTTAAGTATTTAGGCTACAGTTAAAAAGGCAGCCAATTCACTGCTTACACGTGTATTATTTTAGGGGTAATATGGGAAATTGCCACATGTCAGCATATTATCATTTCAGAATAACATGTGTCATCTCCAGGAATTATTTTAAAATTATGTAAAATGTGTAAAGACTATTGTGCCAATTATCCTGCTTTCATATCTATTAATTTTCTAAATTTTGAAAAGCTCATGTGTTAAAATGAAAAAAAAATTAAAATAATATTTTCTATTTTATAACATGAATCTCCCAAAGTTTAAAAAACAAGATTTTCTACCTTACTAACACAAACTATGCACTTAATTTTTATTAAAAAAAAATTTCACATCTAAACATCACCTTGCACTTACTATATTCTCTAGCTCTGTCTGTGTAACAAACTTTGGTAACTACTTTGATTTCAAGTTGTAACATAGCCGGCTTTTGTTTTAATCGAATTAATTTCTTGAGATACATTATTTTAAAAAGTATGAAAATAATTTGATACATACAATCTTCGTGTTTAGGTCCATGGGAGACCAAGAGGAGGGAAAGATTGGATCCAGGAAGTCCTACAATAACGAGAACAAAGGAAGTGAAAGGACCGACAGCTTTTTAGAATATATAAAATTTTTAATCATTCTCTCGTAAATGTCAGGATGGCCGAGTGGTCTAAGGCGCCAGACTCAAGTTCTGGTCTCAGTAATGGGGCGTGGGTTCAAATCCCACTTCTGACATTTGTTTTTATTTCCGTAATTTTATTATTTTAATCTAAAAGCTAATTATAATTTATCCCTCAAATTTACTTGAAATTACATTTCATTCCTTTCAGCTTAAAAAAAAATACAAGCTTCTTCAAATAAGTGGAAAAGACACTTTGTCTTTCAGATAGATGAAAAATCAATTAGTTAAACCATTAACTAATTGTAAAAACTTATTATGTAGTTTGAATTTATTCATAGACTGAATAATTGATATGTATAATTTATATTAGAATTTGAAAATTTAAGGTCATACATATGAAAAAACAGTCACATTCAAGAGTAAAGTGCCTATTTCTCAAATAGAATTGGTGAATTGTACTTATGGGCCAAATTTTAATTATTTCTCATTTTAATTCTCGAAAGATTCCACGACTGTTGGGGTTTTTTGCATCTATGATCCCTAACATTTTATTATTGTCCTATTTTAGATCATAATCTCAAAACCTTTCATAGAAAATTCTCAACTTCAATATTTTGTTCTATTTTAAATTTTTAGTAGATAAAAAGTGTTAAAATTGACAAAATTAGTCAAACGGCACACCAGCTTCGCATAAATTGCGACAGTGGCATAATAATTAATTATTGGCAATAATGTGGAAAAGAAGAAAACTAATAAAAATATGAAAATATGAAAATGAAAAATAATTAAAAAAAGAAAAAAATGCAAAAAAGGGGAAACCCATCACCAGCCTATACCCTTCGACATCGTCATCATTCTCCATGCCCATGCCGCCTTTCCCCACATCGCCGCCTCCCCGTTCCTTTCCCGCCCAGCCCGACGCCCTCCAGCCGTGCAACTCATTTCAGCCGACAGCTCGACGCCCAAGTGGCCGTCATGTT